>CANUEX010000388.1:0-32143 GCA_948099535.1 Jatropha multifida
AAAACCAGTAACACGAACTGGGCAAGGACCAGTTTCATGAACAACTGGTATAGCAAAAGGAAAATAAAGAAACAATAACTTAAGTAAATAAAACCAGTAACACGAACTGGGCAAGGACCAGTTTCATGAACAACTGGTATAAAAAATTAAATAAACATAAATAATAAAGGAAGAACAGGTTAGAATATAAATAAGAACTAAATAAGCATAAGTGACAGAGGAAGAATACTAAATAAACATAAAGGAAAAGATGGGAAAGAACACTTACATAAATTACTTCAGGAACTTAGTACAAACTTCAAGCTTGATTACAACTTCTTACTTAATTACTACAACTTCTAATGATTCCAAACTTCTACTATTACAAGTACTAGTACATGATAATAATATCTAAGAGAAGGTAGGAGAGGGCTATGGTAGAAGGAGAAGGTTAAGAAGCAAGGATGAGAGGGATGGGGAGGAGGTTGTAGAGGGAGATGTGTTTGAGAGGTGTAAGAGAGTGTTGATGAGAGAGGGAGGAGAGAGTTGTGTGTAGAAAGATGTGTGTTGGAAGTGTGTTTCTAAAATTGTGTTGTGAATTATGTGTCTTTAAGAATTGTGTGTAAAATTGTGTTTAAGAATTGCATTTTCGGAGAGAGGGATGAGTTGTCTTTTATAGGAAAAGTTTTGGGCAAGGTTCCTATTTGGGCATGGATTTTTACTATTTAGGCAAGTGTAATGAGTGGGGAACATGTGGGACCCATCCACTTATGAGTGGAAGTGGATATTATGGGGAACATGTGGGTCCTGTTTACTTATGAGTGGAGGAGGATATTTGTGGTGAGGATATTTGGGCATTAGTTTTTACTATTTGGGCAAGTGTAATGAATGGGGAACATGTGGGTCTCATTCACTTATGAGTGGAGGAGGATTTTTTCTTTTTGTCTTCTACTCGAACTGTCTGATTTCTTGTACTGAAAATATTCTTCTAGTTGAACTGTCTTCTGAGTCTGCTACCTGAAAAACCTGTAAAAATCTTTTTCTCTCTCTTTATATATATATATATATATATAATCATATATATACTTAATAATTATTTATATAAATATATATATATATATGTAATATATATACATATAAAAAATATATATTTACATAGCTATCGTTCATTTATTATTTTATTTCCATGACTTTACTTTACAATATCTATTTAAAATTAATAGTATTATATTTTGAATTTTCTTTAATTTATTTCATTTTATTTTTCCTTTTTCTTTTCTTTCTTTCTAACCTTTAATTAGGATTAGATTTCTTTTCATTATTTTCTTTATTTTATTATATTCATAACGGTAACATAGTTTGAATTTTACGGATAGGGATTAAAGCAGATGTCATAGGGTATTAAATGAATTTGATGAGGTGGAAGACACTTGTCACGCATGAGAGAACTGGTTGCATGAGAAAGGGCACTGTATACACGAAAGGACCGTCCAACAGATCATCTCGAAGGACATCTCACCATAACCAGCAACAGTTGTACAAAGCTGCTTTCCAGGTGTGCATTTTCTATTCATTTAACTGCAAGGTGTCAATTTTTGTTTTCTCATTAATGGATATCTATTTTAGCATGCAACCTCACATTAAACACTCCACTCATCTCTCAAAATTCTTTTTGCATGGTATTTATACAAAACTTTATTTGCAAAATCATTCTATTCAAAAGCCAAGCATGTTACTCTTCTTCTCCATTTTCAAATGTCTTGAAGAACCTAAGAACTCAACAACACTGCTCTTTCCCTTCTCTTTTTCAAGTAATTCCAGCAAGTTTATCACATCACTCTTAATCACGATGCCACCACGTAAAGCCTCCTCTCCAAAGCTTATCTACAAGCGCAGGCGCAAGTCATCCCCAACAAGCACCTCCAACCTGCTAGGCCAGCCATTCCAGCTGCAAAATCCAAGTCTGCTTCCAATAAGAGAATTTCCTCTTGCTCGACCAAGGAGACCCATCCTACCAACTAGGTATCTTAGTAAAACACTCCTAGAAAGACATAGGATTAAAGATGAATTCATGGGTATCCTAGAGAAAATGAGATGGCGAACTTTATTTTCAATTAGGTGTAGAACTCATAGAAGGTTAACATTGGAGTTTATTTCCACTTTTAAATTTGAATATGACCATGAGCACCCTGATGCCTTTGGCCAAATTGGTTTTGAAATGAATTTCACTCAATATCTCACTACCATTTAGTCACTAAACCGCATCTTAGGAACCCTCATTGATGGTCTTAAAGAGCCACCTATAGGATATAATAAGAGAGATGCTTGGCTTTTATTATTAGGATAAAATTCACCTTTTAGGACTTCCTACACAACCAATGCTTTGAGAAGCAAGCAAGCCTCTTAGGATACTTCACCACTTTTTGTCCAAAACTCTGTTAGGACGACATCAATGTGCAAGAAGGATGATTAAAGAGGAGATTTTTCTATTTTGGGCAGCTTATAATGGAATTAAAGTAGGTGTAGCATTGTTCTTGCGTAGGCACTTTATTAAACTTCACCAAGCCTCTCATTCCACCTTAGTAATTGGAGGTATTATTACCCGAATAGCCATGGGTTTCAATGTGTTTGATGATGGATATGCAGAACGCCCTCTTAGAAATATTGAGAAAGAGAAATTCACCATAAGCTCACTTGTTAACATGAGAGTAGTCGCTAAACATGAGGGATATTTTTACTTTTTAGCTAGGAATGGTGACTTAGAAGGAGATACCATAGCATGTGTGGGTGAGGAAATGAGTAAAATGGTTGTTGAAACCTCAGAAGATGAAGAAGAGAGGGACGTAGTTACTGAAGAAGCAGAATCAGAAGATGAGATGGTCATGCATGGCACATTCAGTCAATCACCCGAACCTTTAGAGGAAGAAGAGGACCCTAAAGAGGACCTTCCAATGGAGATTGAGCGGACTGTTCCGATTGTCCTTGAAGGTGTTCACCCTTCAACCAGCTCCAACGATGCCACGGTCATTCGTTTGGAAGGCAAGCTAAGGTTGACTGCTTATTGGTCCTCATGCATCAACTCATAGATTCCTAAGGGTTAAACCCTAGAGTCCCTACCCATCCTTAACTAAATATCTCTGCCCTTCACACTCTTAGTTACCTTTTGCTTAGATGAAACCTAGGCCATGGTCTTTGTACATATCTCCTAGACTAGATTTTGCTAAAAAAAATCATTTTGTGTATATATTTCCAAGGTTTTTGTGGATATCATGAAATATTATAAGTGTGTTTGTTTTCTTATGATTTTTGTGATTTATTTTCTCATCTATATCTTTGAAAACGCATGAACAAAGTGGTGAAAATGGCATCATATTTCGTTTTTTCTCATACTAGACCTATTCTGGATCATCAGTTCGAAACGACCAACAAATGACCTTCTCAAAATTCGTTTCGAACTAGTGCGAATCTTTCCATTCAAAATGTGGATTTTGAGCCCACTCTTTAATTTGTAATCATGGGCCTCTACCAAACTAGCCCATACTAGTCCATCTCCCTTTTATTAAAGCCCACCACACCTTTTAACCCAAACCCTTTTTCTTTTCTCATAAAACTATAAACCCAAATTCAAAACCCACCAAACTAAAACCCCTTCTCTGAACCCTAACACCCTTCAATTAAACCCCAATCACCATAAACCCAAAATTAATTCAAATCCCCCAAATTACTCCATAACCGCCATTTTCCACCAACCCCATACACCCAACACAAACCACCGCTTTCACATTAATTCACCCCTCTTTCCCATGTTGCAAACATCCTCTTTCAGCCACTACCACCATGCCATGGCTGGAGTCAAGCTCCCTAGTGTTCCCACCGGTAAGCTCACTGTCCGTTGAACCCGATCCCATGGACCACCATCTCCTCCATGCTAACATTCTCCTCAACCATCCATTTCTCCCCAACCCTCACCACAGCCATCACCTTCACCCGAAAAAGCTCAATCACCCCCACCATCTCCTCCATACAAAACTGAACCTTCCACCTCTAGAAAATAGAACCGCGCTATCACTCGAGAAGAACGTCGAGCGGCTTGCCTTAAACGACATCAGTGTCGCCGATAGTGTCTGTATGAAAAGCTCAAGCATAAAAGCTTCACTTCAACCAGGTATCTAGACCTCCATGCCTTCTCCTCCTTATCCTTTGATTCCCCTCTGCGTTCTCTGTTTCAAATAATGGGATGGGAAACTTTTGTGGCAAAAAAATTTCCCTCTTTTAAAGAACTTACTCTTTAGTTTCTAAGTTCCCTTAGGAAAATAAAAATTCAAAAGTTTCCAGCCATAGCTTTTCAATTGTTGGGAACAGACATTGCCCTTAGCTATGATACTCTTAAGTATCATCTGGGTTTTATCGATTGTGAAAATGGTTTCAAAACCATACCTTCTGATTTTAACCCTAAGTTAGCTTGGAATGAACTTTCGTATCAAGCCCATAGTTTTGCAGATAAACAGGCTAAATCCAATGAAATCGATAATGTTGTTTTGCAAATCATACACCGATTCCTTGCTAACACTGTTTTTGCCCGAGGCAAAAGTCAAGGACATCTCTCCACTCAAGAGTTGTTCTTTCTCTCTGCATTTCACCGCAATCAAAAAATTTCCCCTGCCACTTGGATTATCGACCAAATGTTTCACATTGCCTTTCGACAAAAGGGAGTCATTGCTTTTAACGGGCTCATAACTACCATTGCCCTTAGTTTCAACCTATTCACCCTTGATGACCCACCTTTTGAGCCATTACCTCCGATCCATAGCATCAATCGTAAAACTCTTATTTATATGGGCTTACTCAAGGAACACAATGGAGTCTCAGTCTTAATCAACCGAAATGGAGATCAACTTGTTATACCTGACAATGGCATTCCCCTACAGAGCCTTACAGCCAACCCTGCTGCCAATGCAGACGACCCGCCAAATGATCCAGCAGAGTCCCTTCCGCCTTTATTTTTTCAGCATCATATCTTAGAGCGCCTACAAAGCATTGAGGACAGTATTCACTAGCTAACCAACACCATCCTCCGTCTCGTGCCTGATTCAGATGACTCACCATCTCTCTGAGACTATCTATGTTTTATTTTAGGATTTCAGAACTTTTTCTTCTAATTTCCAATTATGCTTTCGCACTTTTTTTTTTTTTATGTGCTTATCATTTCTTAGGTTGTAATATCATCTTTTTAATTTAGCACCTGAAATTTTATTGTCTTTAGTTCTTTATTTAATCCTTGTTCTTATTTTATTTCCTTTTTGTTATTTTTGCATGAATATGTTTGTTGTTTATGGATTGAATGACGCTCACCTTGCTATCTTTTTGAGTTTTGTTCAACTTGAGCATACAGCAGGATTAATGTCCACATTAAGGACAATGTTGAATCTAAGAGTGGGAGGTATGCTTAAATTGCATTATCTTTATTGTTTTCATTCGAAACGATCTCCCAAAAGAGCTTTTCATAGGTCATTTCAGCATCATACCTCTATTGTTACTCTCATGCATTTTTCTACCTATTGATTTAATTACATACTGAGAGGCAGAACACTTTGATGAATATGGATAAAATTGATTTTAAAACAGCTCAAATTTGCTCTTGAAAATTAAATTCCTGGTTTCTTTTAAGGATGACAATTGGTCAGATCCTTAAGCCTTGATTTCTCATTTAAGTGTAAAACCACTCACTTTGGGATTGTACTTTAATGACTGGAACTTGCTATTTACCTTCATAATTGTGGAAACCAGATGATACATGGGTAGCATGCAATTTTCTCAAAGAAAACTATGCGTGAAAGGTGCTCAGACACAAATCCTAGAACAAATTTTTTCAAAACTTTCGAAGCGAAATTTTAAGGTTTTCACACTTATAGGAATATGATTTAGGCATTTCTTTGAATTTAACCGCATTAACACTTCATCCTACCCTCTAAAGTTTAACCCTCGAAAGCCGCTTTGAGCTTGTATCCATTTTCTTTCAAAAATAACCCATATAAAGAACCAAAACCTGAAAAAGCCTTTTTGACTATTACCCTTGAGAAAATTATTTCTTTGATTTTTAAGTAGTGAATTTAAGGAGATTGAACTAAACTAAATGAGAGCACTTTCCTTCCCCAAAATATCACATGAGATGGTCTGTTCAAGTACAAAAAAGGTTCAAATAAAAGAAGAAGAGAGACCATAAAAAACCATTTGCTAGAAAATTGCATTAAGAAGCCTAATAATCTCAATCAGCAAATGGGACACCATGTAGAAAGGACAAGTACCCAAAAGTTTCTTGTAATTCTCTTTCTTTAAAGATCTCTTAGCAAAAAAAATAAAAATAAAAATAAGGGGGAGAAGAAAAAAGTATATAATATAAAAATAAAGGGAGAAAGAAGGATAACAAGCAAAGGAAAAGAGATTTTTGGTGCAAAGCATGAAGCTCTCTCGAATGCAACAGTCAAAATCTTCCTTATTTTTCAAAACTTTAAAAATCAAAAGAATAATTTCTTATTTGGAGCCTTATTAAAACTTTTCTTTAAGATTAACCTATATAAATCCCCTTTACCCCGTTACAACCCCACAAAGACCTGTTGATTCCTTAAAGTTGTGTTTCCTTCATTAGTGGAGAAAGTGTTGTGAAATTTACCTATAGGATTTGGAAATTCAATCATAAATCTAATTGTCTATACATCTAGCACACATTTTTCTCTAAACGCATGTTTGTATCTTCCTAAAGTACATTTATTTCCACATGACTGAAGTAAATATGTGAGAACTTGTTAAAAGAAACATGACCTTAGTTGAGTGTGTCAAATACTTCTTTGAGCATGATAGAGCTTTAGGATTGATTAATCTCTCACTTTAAATTTACCTTGAATTTTATATGAGAGTGTGAACTAAGCTGAGATTTTTTTCATTGCATGAAAGACATTTTTCATTTGCTTGAAGACAAGCAACAGTTCAAGTGTGGGAGATTTTGATAACAACAAAATATGCATATATTTTACTATTTATTTTAATTAAATCTAACTTCATTTTGAATATCAAAATAGGAATAAAAATCTATTTTTGCATGATTTTCTCTCTTTCTTGAATAATCATATAGACTACACTAATATTTGCCATTTTGAGCAAAAATGGACCACATATGACCCATTTGACATCAAACAAAGCTATTAAAGCCATGTTAATATTTAGGCCTAAGCCATGTCCATGAAAAGACTGAAAAGCCCTTGTCTAATGCTCATAAATTCAAAAAGAATGGTGAAAATTGATTAACGTGAATAGTTGAGAACCAAGCACGAAGTGAGTTTCAAAACGACCGCCAGACCATTTGGACTGAAACGTCACAATTTTGACAGAAGCATTGAACCTAGCCTTGTGAGCTGCCTCCTTCAGCATTTTATATTGTCTTTTACATGGTGGAGAGCAGCTTGGCAGGTCAATTGATGCAAGTTGACACAAGGAGACGTGGACTAATAAGAGCCTATCAATAATTCCACACAACAACTAAAGAAAAGGAAGCAGCTGCGTGGAGAAATCTGGACTAAGTAAACGAAGCTTCAAAATGATCTGCTTGATCGTTTGAACTGAAATTGCAACGTTTTGAAGAAGCAATGAACCTGGTTCAAATTCAAATGAATATTTTATCATTTCTTTTCTTCACATGGGCGGTGGAAACAAGCTTTTGCAGAGGCAAGTTGAGCAAGTGGCTTGGCTTATGTGAACCAATTAGAATCAAGCAAGAAAGTCTATATAAAGGAGAATCAAAGAAAGAAAACGATTTGATTGGTTGATAGTTGTTTTGTGGACTAATTAACACTTGATCCCACTTGTTGCTCTTTGGCACTTGTTGCCGAAACCAAGCAGGAGAGGAAATTAAGTGGCCAATCAAACTTCAGCCAAGAAATTAAAAAAGAGAGTCAGTATTTAGTTAGTGTTATTGCAAATACAAAAGAAGTGGAAAAGAGTCAGTAGCAAAGCTTGGACGTGGAGTTCTGTGACAACCAATTAAAGACCCCGAGTTTGTAATCTATGGCTTTTATTCCCTTCGTGAATTTTATTTGTATTGATTTATTTGTAATAATGCTAGGCTAAATATTTGGATCTAGTTATGGGATTTATCTATTAATTTAAAATGTAACTTTGAATAAAATAATTTATGTTGTATCTTTAATTCCTAATTTAATATGTTGAACTTAAAGCCCAAAAATATGATCGGGCCCCATATTTGCATGTTTGAACAGACTGAAAGGTTGATAAACTAGGTCGGATCTCACATATTAAACTTAGAATTTCTTTCTAGCGCTAGAAATAGGCTAGGTTCTTTGAGGATAAAGAATTAACACAAAACTTAATGAGTTAAAATTATGCGAGGCTACAATAAATGGCAGATATGCATGGTTTTAATAGTCCTTCTGAGCTCGAAAGAGGATTTTGCATATTTTAGGTTAGTTCTCCTTCAGGAATTGACACAACATTTTAAACCATATTAGGCTACGAAAGTAGATGTCATATGGTTGTAGCGGTCCAATAAAGCTTGAAAGAGGATTTTGGGCATCATAAATTAATTATTCAGAGTTTGCACCAAGAATTAATAGAGACCCCATAACTAGACCAGCTCTACAATTATTTGCTAAATTTATCTTTTGATTATCTCTACTTGCTTATTTTATTAGAATTTATTTAATTTAATTGCATCTTAGTTTAATCCAACTCCATTTAAATTCAATCTTCCTAATAATTGTTAAGCATAACAAATTAATAGCCTATTCCCCAATCTCTGTGGAACGATAATCTTTTTTACTACTTGTACAACTCGTATACTTACGAAACGCGACCGCGCGCCCCGAGAGACAGACACGCGGTGACACAGCAAACAACTCCTAATCTTTCTTATCAACAAAACAAAAAATTCTTTCATGATGTTAAATTTTATTATTGGGAGGAAAATTTCTTATTTAAGTACTATAATGATCAACGCTTTAGAAGATGTGTGTCGGAGGAAGAGATGGAGAGTGTTCTTCATTTTAGTCATTCTTTAGAATGTGGAGAAAACTTTGGTGGAAACAAGAAGGCGGCATGCATGTTAGAAAGTGGTTTGTATTGGCTTTACTTATTTAATTATGCTTTTAACTTTGTTCGTCTTTGTAATCGTTGCCAAAGGTTAGGCAATATCTCCAAGAGACATGAGATGCCATTGAACAACATTCTTGAATTGGTGTGGCTTAGGTTTCATGGGACCATTCCCATCTTCCTATTCCAACCAATACATCCTAGTAGTGGTGGATTACGTTTCCAAATGGGCAGAAGCTGTTGCTCTTCCCAACAATGATGCCAAGAGCGTGATTAATTTCATCAAGAAGTATATCTTCACATGTCATGGCAATCCTAGGGCAATTATCACGGATGGAGGTAAGCATTTTTGTAATAAGTATCTATATTCTCTTCTTGCAAAATATAATGTTATTCATCGTGTAGGTACCTCATACCATCCACAAACAAGTGGACAAGCAACAAATAGAGAGATAAAAAAATTTTTAGAGATTACGGTTGGTCAATCAAGGAAGGATTGGTCTGAAAAGCTTGATGATGCACTTTGGGCTTATAGAACTGCATTCAAAACACCAATTGGTATCTCTTTATATGAATGATATATGGTAAGGCATATCATATACCTGTCGAGTTGGAACACAAAGCATATTGGGCAATTCAGTTTTAATTTTAATAACAAGGATGTAGGAGAAAAGAGACTGCTTCAATTGAATATGATGGATGAAATAAGGTTGAATGTTTATGAAAATGCCAAAATTTATAAGGATCGAACTAAAATGTGGCATAATAAGCATATTATCTTGCAAAATCTGAGAGTCGGCCAACACGTATTGCTATATAACTCTAAACTTCATCTCTATCCAGGTAAATTGTATTCTCAGTGGTTCGGACCATTCACCATCAAGGAAATTTTTCCACATCGAGCAATTGAAATTGTTGGTAGAAATCAAAGCTTCAAAGTTGATACTCAAAGACTGAAGGTTTATCAAAATGAAGTTCTTGATTCAATAAACACTGTAAAGAGTCTCACATGAAAAAAAAGGCCCAGTGAGTCAAGCTTAATGATGTTAAATAAAAGCACTTATGGGAGACAATCCATATTTCATTTCAGTTTATCATTTAAATTTTGTAAAATTTTATTTTTAATTTGGTCTATTTTTTTCACCAAACTTAAAATTTTATTTTTTGTGTACTATAGGAGCTCAGATATAATACTCAGGAGAGTCACAGCCTGACCGTGTCAAACACCACGGCAATGGACATGAGGCATTGACATAACATCGAGGTTTAGTAGACTCCACAACCTGGCCGTATAAAATGTCACAATCGTGGTGTCTAAGCAGATTTCATAAGCATAGTCAGAAGACTCTACGGGCTAGCCGTGGGGTGGGCCATGCCTGTGGCATTCGTACGATGTAATGAAGGCACTATCGCAAAAGCCACGGGCTGGCCGTGTGAAGTGACGCGGCTGTGGTGTTACCAGCAAATAGAGCATCAATACTTAGGGGAGTCCACGCGAAGGAGGGAAACCATCACACCTCCACTAGAAATTCCACCACCTTCATTCACACTCTCTACACTAGAGCAACTAGAAAGGTACAATGCTCTTGTTTTAATACCTATTGTACCAAATAAATTTATTGAAGAGCATGCCTTGGTATGGTGGATCTAAGAGATGCTGTGATTGAACCATTGCAACGGATTGGGTGAGAAAATTTTATTACTATGAAGGATTATATATTTACACCCTTAAATCTTGAATTTTTGAGTACTTATGCTTCATATATTTACCCTACTATGAATACCGTTGAATCAAATATTGCGTTTCAACTGAGTGAGAGGAGACATGAACTATCTATCAATGAGCTGAGTCATATTTTTGGGTTCCCTACTGAAGATGCTAGTTCATGTGTACCCTTTAATTTTAGTGAAAATGATGCATGGGAAAGGTTTATAGGTTCATGTGGATACAATTCTAAGGGTTCTAAGGCCTCTAATCAATGAAATTCTGCCTACCGTTATATTCATAGATTTTTAGCCGACACAATCTTTGATAGGAAAGAAAGTGATGGTAGTGTAGGAGTTAATGAGCCATATTTCTTGTGGCCTATTGAGAATGGGATTGGCTCAATATAGGTTATTGGTTGGGTGTAAGATGGAAAAAGGTAGCAAAGGGAAACACGGGTAGTATAGTGATGAGGGGTTGTGTTATTAGGATTGGGCAATACCTTAGGGTTAATATAAGATCTCCTTATGCAGTGCTTGATAATGGTAAAAATAATTGTTTGGATATTGAATTAACACTAGGGATGAGAATGGTGGTTAAACATGGACACATTTCAGTTGGCTGGGGCTAATGAACAATTCAAAATTGGAGACGATGTGGTTGAGGAGGCTGATATTGGAGATGAAGAAGAGGGTGAAGATAACATAGGAGGTTTACCTCCTACTTTTTCTACTTTTCTGGTACAGGTCCTTCACACTCAGCGGCACAAGTCGAGACCGACAAAGTGTTAACTCGCATCCTCTTAAGGATGGACATGTTTGAAAAGTGAATAGAGAGGGTGGAAACAATGATGTTTGATCGGTTTACTAGCCTAGATATATCTTATAGAAGCATCGATTCCTAACTTGACACAATGCAAAATAAGTATACAGGATTAAATGGTCAGCTCCAAATGAACATTTAGGTGTTGCAACCTCCTCCTCTACCACCTCTTGCAAAATAAGTTCTTATTTTCGTAATGTTATTTTTAATTCTTTTTCTAATTTTAAGTTTAGTTTTATTTATGTCTTTAGTTCTGGATTGTGTTTTTAGTTTTGTCCTTGTTTTTATCTTGAACCATTTGTTTATGTTAGATGTTTTCTTTTAATTTCATTATTTAGTCTTTCTTCTCTTTTTCAGCTTTTAGCCATTGGATTCTAATTCATCACATTCCTTAAATTTTCATTGTATTCCTCTATACAATAGCGGTAAGAGGTTCTTAGTTCATCTCTATCTAATAATTCTTACATTTTGTATTGAGGCATGATTTTAAGTTTGGAAAATTATTTCACACAATAAGGATAATGTGCTAGATTAAGTTGGAAAAGGGAAATTTTCGCTTATTCTTTTTGTGTGGTTAGTTTAATATGGTTGGAATAGTTATAAGCAATATTAAATATTATCATAATCTAATAACTTGTTATAAATTTAATTAGTTATTTTTTTTTATTATAGTATGTTTAAGTTTAAATTTGAACTTTTTAACTTAATATGATACTTCGATGTGAACATTTATTTTTAAGATCATAAAACACCTATTTTTGTTACTACTATGATAGATACATATGTATGATTTGATCTAAATTAATCTGACCTTGGCATTCGTAGAATAAAATTAGGAATTCTTTTAAGGTAAAATTTTTAAAATGCTCACATTAGAAAGAGGTGATTTAGGTGTTCCTTGTTGAACTTCACATTTTAGCTTGGGCTGCCCTAAATTAATTATGACCTTTGTAACCAATTCGACATCTATAACCAATATTTTTCTTATTTCCCCCTATTAAAATCTAGCCGTTAAACCAATTTTAAATCTTTACCCCAAGTGCAATCATATATAGCTGAAGGATTTGATCTTATTAAAACAGAGCAAGAAAATAAAAGGGAGAAATTTTTCATTTAAATACAAGCAAGTGGAGAAATTAGAAAATTCAAAGAGAAGCACCCCAAAAAGCAATCAACCAAAAATTCAAATTTGAAAAATTTATTCTTATCAAAGAAAGAATTGTTCAAGAATGATGAATAGACCTAACCAAAATATCTCTAATATTGAGCTAGTGAAGAACTTCAAGATAATATTCTTTTACAAAATAAAAATAAATATTTTAATATAATTAAATATTGATATTGTACACTTTTTGTACTCTTTGTTATCCTATATCCATCGTTTTTGTTTTAACTAAATAAACCCTAAAAATTATATTACAATCTTAATAAAAGACCTTTTGATCTTTATAATTATGTAGCATTTAAAATTATCGTGAAGGGATAATTAATTTTGCCTATAGGAATATTCAATTTAAATTCATCATCTAGTGTTTAAAAGTCAATAATTTTTGTAAAAATTCATATTCTATATATCATAGTTTGATCAATTATTAGTGTTGAAATCTTATTAATTTATATTCACACTAAAAAATATATATTTTGTTAAAAGTTTGAATTTTTGCAAGAATATGACTAGCATAGAAAACACTTGATTTATTCTCATATTGATGGATTTTTTATATTCCTAAAGATTGTGAATAATTATCTCCAACCATATTAAACTAGTTTGTTTGGTTTGTATTTTGTTTATTTTTAGTTTTATTGCTTGAGAACATGTGACGGTTTAAGTTTGGAGAATTTTGATAGATTGTATTTTTATAATATTTTTAGCTTAATTTTTATTAAGAATTCTAGTATTTTTAATTACTTTGATTAGTTTTTATTTATATTTATTTATGTTTTTTAATTTAAGTTTCTTTTATCCTTAAAAAGCTTGATTTGAAGGGTTTTTAGCTGAAAAATAGCTCAAATTTGCATCAAAGACGGTTGGAGCTGAAATTTTGAGTTAAAAACTCAACATGACCAAGTCAATAAAGTACACGGTCAGGCCGCATCAAATGTCATGACCGTGTTACCAAGAAAACTAAAAATTCAAGTAGGTCAAATTCAACTATTTAGCTCGTGTAAATTTGAAACCTAGGCGTGGCTTGTTCATGGGATTGCATGGGAATAATAAAAGGGCCCACATTATCTATATTCCAGCTCTTTTTGGTGAAAGAAAACTTTTAATGAGGAAGAAATCTAACACAAATCAGTTTTCTATTCAGATAATATTTTCTCCTAATTAAGCCAACTAGTTTCCTACTCGAATTCTAAGACACTCTATGAAGCTATACAAAGAGAGATCACTACTGCAACTAAATCATTGAATTTTAAATTTTAGATCTTTGTTCTACCATTTTCTTAGATTTTTTTCTTTTAAGTCTTCAAGCAGTCAAGTTATGTAAAGAATGAAGAAAGTTATCCACGTTATTCGTTAACTAGTTTTTATCTATAAACTCTTAATTTTATTTTTATTTTTTATTTTTTATCTCTAAACTCTAGGATCTCTAAAAGGTCCACGATTAAATAAAAAGATTATGTTTAAAGTAAATCTTTGCTAAGCTTCATTATATATATATATATATATAAAAGGAGATTCAAACTATATGATATATGCACTTATCGTTAGACTTTATAATTCAATATATTTAATATTTATAAAAAATTGAGATGAATTAACGTACTTTCTTTCCTCAACTTATGATATCACATTTTTAAAAATAATTTCATGTCAAAAAGCAACACATCCATAGTTAAAGATTAAGATTTTTATAAGAAAATCTCATATTCGGATTGTCAATAGAGTAGAGAAATCTTATATTCTTATATAAGAAAAAAAATTTTAATATTGTGTAATTTATTTCAATTTTGAAATATCAAATAAAATGTGAGCTAATATTTAAATTTACTTCGTGAGTTTAAAATTTTATCATTGTCATACTTTGAATTTCATAAAAAATCTATATACACTTAAAATTATGAATTTTGGTAACATTATATCTATAATTACTAATGTAACATCTCGATCTAGCAAAGCGATCATAAAAATGCGGGTAGAGCAAAGCTCTTGACTAGCTTCTAAAATGACAGACTAATTAGAATAGTGGAATGTGAGACATAAAAATAAATCGGATCATATATCAAAAAGGAAAAAACTAATCATCTGAAGCGCCTTTTATTTGTTGTAATGTCTTAGAGAGTTGGAAGAACTCAAAGGTTAAACGTGCTCGCTTAGCAAAAATCCTAGGATGAGTGATTTCTTTAGAAATTTCCCATTTCACCTAAGGAACAAAACCGTGCAGGTCAAAGTTAAACCCCCCCCCCCCCCCTTTAGTAGATGTATGGTTTGTGGACGAACCACTCGGAAGCTAATGGGCTTGTGACCTCCCGACTCAGCAAAGCGATCCTAAGAGGGTGGGTAGAGTAAAACTCTTGGTTAGCTTCTAGAATATCAGACTAGCTAGGATAGTAGAATATAGGATATAAGAATAAATCGAATCATATATTGAAAAAACGAAAATTAATAATCAGATGTGCCTTTTGATTTAATTGCTTGAAGAGTTGGAATAACTCAAAGGTCAGACGTGGTCGCTTAGTAGAAATCCCAGGATAAGTAACCTTCTGAATAGTTTTCATTTCTCCTGCCGGACAAAACTGTACAGGTCTTATTAATTCAGTATAAAATGAAACTTGTTTGATTCAAAGCGGATAATGACAACTAACTACAACTATTTTTAACTTTTATATATTTGATGTTTGTTCTTGTTATTTTTGTAAAAATAATTTTTATATTTTTCGACTATACAATAAATATTTAATCAATGTAATTTCATAAATCAAAATATTCATTAAAAAATTTATAATTTAAAATATTTGAAATGCTTAATACGCCTTAGAGATGTAAATTTTTTTTAATCAAATATTTTAGTAAATTTATATATTTACTAATAAAAATAATTTGAATAATCTTCCTCTATTATGATTGGATGATTTTGCATGGAAAAGTACTTTGTGTGACTCTGGCGGTGAACGTACACGTACACAAGTCATGAACAGCTGCATGCATGCTCTGAACGCATGTAACAAAATTATGTTAAGTGAGGACACATGCACCACGCATGCTCTCTCTCTCTCTCTCTCTCTCTCTCTTTTTTGTCTCTTCTTCTTTTACTTTTCTTTTTCCACCGTTTCACCCTCATCCTCTATAACTGAGAAATACAAATCTGCTGTTACAATAATAAATAACTCAATATCTACACGTATGAGCTATTCCAGATTCACTTTAGACAAATTGTAATTTTAATTTGTTGAATAAATTAAATATAAAATTTATTTAACAAATGAAATGAGTTCAAATGTAATTTTATATCCCTGTTCGTACAGAGGAGTCATGATCCAAAATTAGAAGGGGTGAAAAGAAAACTTTCCAGGGCTAAATCAAAGAATACAAAATTCTTTTGACTGTTTATGGATGGATTTTTAAATCTGCTTTTAGTTTCGGGAGTCGGACTCTCCCAACCCGTGCTTACCTATTCGATAACAGTGTTGAATTAATTTATAGTATTTGAGAACATAACTTTTATAATAATTGATATGAAACGATAATATTACCGAATGAAACTTTTTTTAATTTTAATTATAGAGTATAGAAAAACCAAACTCAAATTCAAATTTGAGTTGGGTTCAAAGTGAGTATATTTTATCCAACCAAATTTGAAGTCAACAAAACACAGTCATTATTTATTGATTATAAAGTTTAATAATTTAACTTGTGATGAATAATATAAGAAAAAGAGAATAAAAAAAGTCAAAATAAAAGAACGAACAAGAATAGGTGTCAGTTAGACGGTAATAAGTAAACACTGCAATTTTCATTGAAGTGCTAACCGATAGCATTCATGCAACTTGCTTCTTCTTCCTTTTTCCATTCTTCTATATTATCTGTTTTGGTCAAAATTTTAAATCTGTTCGTCCATTTGTGCATTATTATAATCTCTGTTTATCACAACCGCTTCTAAATGATAGAATGGAGAGCTGCAACCAACTGTTCTCTCTCTTCCATACCTCATTTTATACTCTTTCTCTTCCATAACAGACAAAGCTCTGAGTTTATCTCTCTTCTTGTTCTCTCCCTATTATAATAATTATAATTAATAATAATATTCCATTCTTTCCTCTCTGCCACTTCATTTTTTATTTTTAATATTTTTTTAAAATTATCTTTTGTTTAAATTTAATTTATTGAATATTTCGACCTATAAAATTATAAAACAATTAAAAATAATAATTGTCTATTGTTCTTGTCTTTCAATATTTATACAGGGTTTAATATGTAATTTAATAATCATGATTTTACAGATAAAATTCATTAACTATCTCCCTTCATAATTTTTTATTTGTAATACTATGGAATCAAAACATTTAATTTGCTAGCTTTTGTTCTTTCAATTTAAGCATTTACCTTATAGAATATGAATATTTTTTTCAATTTGGTATTTCTTTTTGTTGATCCAAGAATATTAGGTGGAAAAAAAAGGATAATTAATTAAATTATAAAATTAAATGTGATATGTTACGCTGCCTTTTTGGTTGTCTTTCTTTCTTTTAAGCAAATGGAGAAGCTTTATGATGCACATAAAATTGATTTACATTTACAAGATAACATAAGTGATAATAATGTGAATATATTATATTAATTAAAACCAAAAGAGATAAGAGAAAAGAAAATAAAGAATAAAAGATCCTATCTCCTCAAATTAATAAACCTATAAATAACAGCTAGCCCACACCATTTTTATCACAGTACAAGAATTTAAGCACTCAGGCTACTGTCTTTCATTGGTTATATCTTCTTTCTTCTTCAAAAGTTTGTGAAATGATTTTGTGGTGGTTGAACCATTTGTAGATCACTTGTCGTTTGACATGAATTTTCATCTCCCATCATGCTCCTGGAAAAACAAATATATATTATTAAAAGAAAAATGATAATGGAAATTCCAGAAGAAAAAAAAAATAGTATTAACAGGTCATCTTACTCTCGAGGACGAGATGCCCAAAGGGAACTAAGTGCTCGTAATCGGCCATAATATTCTCCGATCACCAGAAAACACCGAGCTGCCTGTCTCACGGTCAATATCCGGCGAAGTTGATGAAGGGTTTGTTGTCTCAAATTATCGGCCTATAATATTTATTATTTATTTTATAAAATTGAGAATTAACTTGCGATATCATCAAAACAAATAATGATAATTTAAAAAAAAAAAAAAAAGAACAGAGTACCATATAAAAGCTGTAAAATGGGTCCCAAGGTGCAAGGGCGCATGGCCACAAACAAACACTAAACAATGTTTTCAAAAGGGTTGAAACTCATGAAACTTGTCTCATCTATAGATATGGACCATTGCAATCATACATCAAAGAAAAATAAATTAATTGCAAGCTTTTATTTATATATATACATCTATATTTAAAAAAATATATTTTATTTTAAAAAATTGTTGTTGACAGGTGTAGCTTGGGTTTATTTTTCAACAAACATCATTTTCTAACCACCTTTGGATAGCAACCTTTAGATGAAAATAATACATCAAAACCCTAGCAAGCAATCAACATTGTAAAATGGAAGCAAATATAAAAATCATATAATTAACCTATAATTATAATGTAAATGATCCACCCTACACGTGGTAAACATGTAGTGGACATGATCAAATTGATGTTTGGAATTGTCCATAAGTTTTGACCTTCAGAGCTTCATAGTGACTAGTCGTACATACATATGATAATCAAGAATTGCTATATTTACAAAATGGTGGGATCCATGTTAAGTACCATAGACATAAATGTAGCATATCTTGTTTGACTAAATTTATTTATTTTAGTTAAAAAGTCGATAAAAAATTTAAATCAGTATGATGTGAAGGGAAGTGTAAGAGATGGGACTCTCAACCTTCAGGTGTACGGTAGAATTGGCGGCGCAATATACGAGTCTGAAAGAATATAATGAAATGGACAAGAAAGTAACATTTTATCTACCATTTTAGACATTCGAGAGTTAGTTTCAAAGGAATATTTCAATGGTTTTGAGTTTGAAACTATCTGATCTAATCCATAATGATGATCAAATAGTCAAAAGAGAAATCCAGAACCTTGATGACCCAGAAGTTTAATCTTGACAAGAACATAGCTTAAAGGATGAAATTTATCAGGATTCAAGAAATCAATTCCTGTACAACAAGTATATGTAATTAAGTAATAATGATGGTTTTTACCTGGCGGACGAATCCTTCGAGATTGGCAAGCTTGCCTAAGGCCACCGCCATCTGCTGCATTCCGTCTATGACCGGACCGCTGGCAATGGTGTCAACTAAAGACTGTTGAAGCTGCTCTAGGCCTTGGGAAAGGGCCTCTTCTGCTTGCTGTGAGGATTGTTGGAGGCTGTAAATTCCCATAATTTGCTGTTCTGTTAATGGGTCTAATTGAGATGTTAACATCTGCTTAACAGACAAAGAACAGTGAATTGGGTTAATTGAAAGGAAATTATGAGGTTAAAAGGGTATTTTAGTCATTTTATCATCTAAATTGCATGTGCGTTACTCTTCTTGAGCCAAAAGTTTTTCCTATCATTTCACATAATTAAGAAAAGGATACCTGAAATGGTTTCTGCCACAAAATTTATTTTTTCTTTTTCTGTCGGGAAAGGATTCACCTTTAAGGGCACTTTTAATTGTCCAATCACTTTTAAATGGATAATGTGCCCAGTATAAGGGAATATTTCATCTCTCACTTACTGTGAGTCCTTTTTTGTGAAAATTATTTTTTCCAATTTTCTTCTGAAAACCCACTTGTCATTTTATTCTGTATGCCAAAATTACTCTCTTACCCTTGCATACTACACAATCTTAGGCATGATTGCCATTTCCTAATGGCATGACACCATCTAGTGCTATATGAAAACGTGCAGAAATGCAATGGGAAATTCACACCTTGATGAGTTCTGAGGGCCTAAAACCACCCATCCAGAGGAAGCAACGCTCCGCCGGAGTCGACCACATTCCAGTAATAAGGTGAAACACATCTGATTTTGCAGCCACACCCTTCAACCGGAAAATTTCATCATAATGTGAAATGTATCTATCTACTATAATCCTTAAGTCACCATCTGATAAATGTGCTTGCAATCCTGTTCTGAGCTCTGACATATGCCTATGATCATCCTCTAGCCATCTTGCATACTCTATATCAAATATTGCAGCTCCTATGGTTTATAAAACAATATCAATTAATTGCAACAATTTTTCAAAAGATGAGTCTATTTAATTACAACGTGTAAATATATTATTTCTTGAAATATTATATATTATTCTTAACCTTCTTTAAAGAACTGTTTGGATTAAAAAATTCCAGAAAGATATGTTGGTCACAGAACTTGGTCAAATTAAAACTCTGCCAAATGTATCATCAAAAGATTGTAATGCAATTTCAAAATTTGACTGGAACAAAACCAATTGATTTGAAAAACTATATATAATATGTGGGTCAGTACTCAACCACCAATCAGCCAATTGAAAACCAGAACCATTTTTCAGCAAAACAATATTTCATAATTTTTTCCTCATATTTTTCAGAATGACTTAGCTATCAAAGAATATTTTGCTCTTGGTCTTATGTGACTACTTCTAATTTAAAAATTTAAATTAGTGTATACAATTTGTATTTGGATTAAGCTAAACGCCATGGATCCCAAGACAAATCACCAGCAGCCATGTCAAGCTTTTATTAAATTTATACATGACAAGGATGGCACTTTTTTCTAATTTATTTTTCTTCTAAAAAATGTAAGTTTCACTCCAATATGAAATTTTTATGGTCACTCACCAGAGCTTATATTGCCACCAGCACCACCACAGCCACCTAAGAACAACCCCTGTAAAGCAACTCAGTTAAAAAGAAATGCAATTATCAAAATTTGGAATTTTCGCAACCACTTAATAAATAAATAATAAAAATGTGTATGCATTTAATTTGAAAACCTGCTGGCGGGCTCTCTGGAGATCTTGCTCTAACTGGGTAAGCTTTATTCTACTGGATTCTAGCTGCTGCACATAGGCCTGGTTGAGAGGTAGACATATAAGAGACATTAATAATGGGTTGGTGCATTTTTTTTCTAGCAACTATAAATGTGCATAAAATTTACATGCACAAATAGGCACATCTATATATTCAAATATATGAAAAAAAGAAATTGTTTTGTGTGAAAAATGATTCATACCTTCTTCCTAAGGCGGCTCTTCCTTGCAGCTTCTCTGTTTTGTGCTAAACGCCTCAATGTCTGAAACCAACATGAAAGGGAAGAAACTTTGACCTCCAAAAAGTTCAGATAAATAAACAAATAAAATGAAAGCACAGAGAAAACATAAAGGGAAAAACAAATTAATGGTAGATTTTTTTTTTTAATAATACCTTAGCATCAAGCTGTTTCTCTGATGTGGAACCCTTCCTCTGCAACATTTCAGAATCGAAATATAAAATACTGAGTGAATACAGAAAATGAAAAGGAATTTTGTGAAAACAGAAGAAGAAAATGCAGTTCTTGAAAATTTGAAGAACACGGACAAGAATGGAAAGTTAGTGATGAAATTCAGAGAATTCTCAATTTGGTGGCTGAGAAGTGTAACTATAAAGCAGCGAAGAATGCAAGGCTAATAATCTGAGTGTGGTGCATTTTATTTAGTTTAGCAAAAAAAAAAAAACAAGTGAAGAAATGACATGTTTTATTGTGATAATGTATAATATTAAGAGATCTCACAGAATTTCTGGGAAGTAATTGTGGTAACTGGTGCTGATGTGGGTGCTGTTCTTGGAAATGAAAATCAAGAACATGAAATGGGTAAACAAAATCATCATTATCTGCCATTTGTTTATGGTGGTGTTGGGTTTTCCTATTTTCCAAAACTGATTTTAAGGCTAGAAACCACAGGCTTAACTAGGAGTTATAGGGATTGAGTAAAGTGGGTAATCATTATTATTATCATTATTATTGTAAGGAAACAGTGCTGTTACTACTGTGAAGATTCTCGCTTTGGCCTTTTATATGTACAAACACCCTCCCTCTCTCTCTCATTTCATGTCAGACATTGAACAGAAAATCCTTCAGGAATCAGAGAAACTCTGCCATCTTTGATTTTCTGTGGGTTGTTGGGATCTGTGCTTCTGTATTCTGAAGATACGCTGGGAGAGAGAAAAGAAAAGATACCGGCTTTTCCTCAGTTTTGGGATTTCGAAAGAAAGAGAGTAGAGCGGCAAAAGCAGGATACTACTATTATTAAGAGAAACTGTAATCAAGTTAAAGACCTTCTCTTGAGGTGGTTTTGCAGATGATGGGTTTAGTTCTGATGGGGGCCCTCCTCCGGTCCCTGAGGTATCACTTGCCATCTCTATTTGTTGCTGTTGAAACTGTAGATGCTTCTGATCAAAAGCCTGTTGGTCTGAAGAGGATGCTTTTTTACTTACAGGAGATTCTGGGTCCAGCTGTGCTTCAGCTTTGCTTGAAAGAGTATTTACTGCTGATCCTGAATCAGTACTCTCTCCTCCTGATTTTGAACTTCCCTGGATTAATTATCAAAAAAAAAAAAAAAATTCAAATGGGTATTCAAGAAAACTAAGTTTTACAAACGGCACCAAAGAATCAATAATAAAAGTGACTTTCCATGGAAAAAAAAAATTGATATGAAAAGTGAAATTTCAAAGACTTTCTTTTATTTATTTTATTTTAGTACTAATATCAATGGACAAAAAAACATCCAAATATAGAGAAAGTAAGCTAAGAAACTACTACTCTTGGTGTTGTTTGTTGGAATCTCATTGGCCATGATGGGAACATTTCCAGAGTAGCAGCAGGTCTGCCTGTTACTGTGAAAAAAGCTGCAAGAAGAATCAATTACAAAACAAAATCTCAGAACATCACCACCAACACATAAAAACAGCTCTGCTAAGTTATGACATTTTCAAAGTTATTTTTTCCACCTAATCATTTTCTTTCTTTCTATGCAGTTATATGTATAGGGTCAAAAAACCATGCTAAAGAGGTCAGAATTGCTATGTTTGTAATCTCACACCATTCAAGTCTCTTCCCCTAGAATGATTACTGTATTGGAAATGGTAACCCCCTCTTCTGTACCCCTCAATAGACATATTCAAACCTCTCTCTCTCTCTCTGTGCTTTTTTTTAGAGTCGGTTATACCTATCAAACGTCACAAAAGCAGAAATGATATAGAGAGAGAAAAAGAGGCATACGTGCTTTAGCTTCATCATTTCTTAACTTAACTCCTTGCAGAACAATTGCCTCTTCCAGCTCTCCAAAATCGAAAGCGGATCCTTCTTGATTACTGAGGGACAAAAAACTCAAAGAACCCATATCAGCAATCAACAAAACATTTTCAAAAAATTAGAAAAAGAAATCAAATTCGTGTCCTATTAGTCAAAGATCATGAATACTGCTTTCAATGAGCCAAAAATAATGAATTTTGCATTTTTTGAATAAAATTAACAAGTTCAGAAGCTTCAGCCAGCAAGCATACATGAAACTGGTAGATGGAGTGTTGATTCCATGAAGAGTTGCATATGGAAGATGATGATGGTGATTTGAAGGACCAGAGTCTGATAAACCAGTCCCTCCAATACCGTGGCTCGCCATGCAAAGAGTCTCCTTTTTTAGACCATTATCATATTCTTCAAGAAAGACACTGAAAAACAGAAAGAAAGAATATTGCTATTAATTTAGAGAGAAACAGAGGAATTAGACTATAAACTATACATTGAAGAATTCATATATGTTTAGTTCACCTTGGTTTGCTTTTCAATTCTAAAGGAAGGTCTTACTAGCAGAGCAGCAAAACCGCACTTATAGAGAGGGAAGAGAGAGAGGATCAAAGCTTTCTTGTCAAAGTATATCTAAGTTGCCACAAGAGGGACAAGTCTTTTTCTCAGATATATCTCTCTTCACTTTGCAACTTTTGATCTTTCATGGGTGTCTCTATCTCTTGCTTTCCTTTCTTTTGCCTCTCTCTGTCCTTCTGTATGAAGAAAACCAACTTGATTTGATTTTAGACTCTACCCCTCTCCTTTTTTTCTTTTTTTTTAGATTATGCTTTTCATTAACCTTTCTCTTTTTTTTATTTCCTCCTTCCTTTTCTGTCTGTAGTAAATACTTATGAGTTATTGAAGCTCCTCTTCATTTCATCCCCTTTAGTACACACATCAAAATCTTGTCCTTGCAGGACCTGTCTCATGCCCTTTGTGTTATGTGGGGTTTTGCCAAAAAAAAATAAATGACAAAAATATTATGCAAATTATATAAAAAAATACAGAAACAAAATTAGGTGGGGTCTTTGTAAGGAACCCACTAGAATCACTGACTCCTACTCCACTCTTCTCTCTCCTCTAACCGCCTGTTCTTTCCCATTGGTCCTTTTGATGGGGCTCCTCAGGATTCAAGTACTTGCAGAAGGAAAAAGATAAAAATATATTAAATACCCATTAAATTCAACATTTGAATATTTTAAAGAATGAAATAAGACAAGGTTTTCTTTCATAAAAGATATAGTAAAATTAAGAAAATAAAAGAAAATTTTCAAAGGTTGTTTTTTCTTGATCCTTTTATGCCCTCTAGAGGAAGGATTGAGTTTAGCTTTGACAACTCAAAAGGCCAGAAAGGGTAAGAAAGAGAGAGGAAAAGAAAAATAAATTTTATATTTTTGGTTTTTATTTATTATTTTCAATTATTTTACAATTTTTGTAATACCATTTCAACCATAACATTAGAATAATTAATTATCTTGAAGCAAAACCCACTTGTATATATTAATCCAATGCAGTTGAAGAAAATAAAAATTATATATATTAATTCAAGTCCTTAAGATGGATTTGTTTGGTATTATCCTCTTTGTTGATGGGTCAACATCCATTTCCTGTCATCACCTAAAACCATGCCACATTAAGATTCCATTCCTTTAACAGAAACAGAAATTTGTTTCTTTGAGAAGTTTTTTGGCATTTGAGTCATTTAGAACAAACCATTTTATTTTCTCATTAAGCCCTTAATTACTCTCTACATTAGGTAAACCTTTCTTATTTGTCAATGACCCACCCTAAATCACTACCCTTATGTTATACAAAGGCTGGCTGTCTTCGTCAACTCGTTTTTTTAAATAAGTTTTAGTATTTAATAGTATAGCATTTGAATTAGCTTTTAAAATTAAATTAGCGTTTTATAAAAAATTAATCCATATAACATTTAATGTTTAACGTTTTATGCAAAATTAATCAAACAGCTAATAGTTATACTAAAACAGCTAACAGTTATCAAAACAACTAATTTTGCCGATAATCCCAAATTAAAGAAATCAAGAGTCAAAACATTGAAAATACTTAGCTAAAGTTTTAGATATCCACAAGCTTCATTATATTGAACATTATTAATTATACTTGTGTACATATTTAGATTGAGAGAGAGAGAGGGGGGGACCCATGGTCTCTTTTCTTCTATAAAAAATGAGAAAGCAAATATTTTATGTTGTGATCATCTACTACCTTTATAGGTATAATATACCCTTCTACCAATTATTCCTTTATGATACCAATGATTGGTCTAAATAAAAGAGGTTAAGCTAAAGGAGAGAAGAGTAGCATTCATGGATTAGGTAAATATGTATATAATAATCCCTTTGTTTCCAAATAAACCTAACAACATTTTTCTTCAAGGAAGATTATGACTTATGAGAGTCTTATCTTAATAGATTATAGATTCCATGGATCTTGCAATCTCTAAAAATTTTTAATCCTTTAAGTTCCTTTGCTTCTATGCTTGGAGAAAGGTGATTGGTCTTGATCAAATCCAAATATTAATTATGCCCTTTTGAAGATTTTGTTTAACTAGATTGAGCTATTGCTTGTCACTAAAGTATATATATATATATTTATTTATTATTTTAATTTTATATCATTGCCTGATCTAACTTGTAAGACTAAAATTATTGTCTACTTTACAGTTTTCTCATTATTGACTGACCTAATCCAAAAAATTTTAAATGAAAAATAAATAAAAAAATATTGTTTGTAAACATATGGTTTTGACCTTCCACTTACATGAAAAATGAAAAATCACATCTGCAAATGATTACCAATGGGACTCATAACTCGTGCACAATAAGAAAATCATGATGAATTATAGTTGCATTTAGAAATAATCTACTTAAGTTTTAGTGTTTAGCACATGTTGCAACCCTTCACTATTTTTCGCTATTTTTAACCGTGTTTGGTAATATAATATTTGAATTTAAACTAATTTTTAGAGGTTAAATTAACATTTTATAAAATATTGACCACTGTAAAATATTTAATTTTTATAAAAAACTACTCAAACAACTATTATCTACACGTTAAAATAGCTAACAGCTATCAAAACAGTTAATTTTTTTAAACAGATTCTTTATTTATTTGCCGTACCTATTTTTTTTGTCTTTTAGTTAATCAACCTCTAATGAGATTTTATTGAATCCCATCATTTATTTCTATTTTGTCTGAATTGATAACTTCATAGCTCGGAGACAACTCTATTACCACTTAAGCAAAGCTTAATCATCTTACAATTACTTGTTAATATAAATATTATTGAAGATAAATAAAAAAGGGTTTTGTCTACTTATACAGACCTATTCTTCAGCAGCCCAATAGCCATCAATACAAAGTATAAATAAATTATAACCAAATTCCAAGTCAAAACCATTAAAGCATTTCCTATAATTGGGCAAACAACTAGCTTTTATAACTTTAAGTGTGGCTTCAACATCGTTGAGCCTAACAATTTGTTTGGGTAAAAGGTAGCGGGAAGAGAAATGGTGGGGAAAGAGAAAGAAATGGTGGGGAGAGAGAATGAGGTGAGGGATTATGTCTCTTTTATCTTGTTTGGGAGAGGGGAAAAATAGGACTATTTGTTACTGGAGACGTTTACTTGGCACGAAATTAATGTGCATTTTCTCCCACTTTTACCTCAAATCTGGTGGACTATAAGTGAAACTTTTCACCCCAATTTACCTTCTCTTGCCTCTCCAAACCGGTGAAAATGTCACTCTCACCCTCACTTTCACCCACTTCCAAACAAGTCCTAAATCTTCCATATCAACCACCATTAATCATCACAAGCTGATTATACGCTGTTGGGAATTTCGATTGATTTTTCAAGTGTTATGCTATTGGCAAGTGGGTGGATTTACATTTGGTCCTATATAGGTACAGTGAAAACTGTTTTTCTTATATATATTTTTTTATTAAGTACACAAACACAAAAACCAAATTTATAAATTAAAATTAAAAAAATTACAGTACAATCTCTGTAATTTACTAAATACAATTAGTCCATTCATATCTTTTTAAAATATATTAAGTTGTGTATTTTATTTCTATTACACTATTACGTTTTTCTGTTCAATTTTTACATTTTTTCCATTAAGTCAATAAAAAACACTGAGGTAAAAGGAGAAATAGTAAAATATTATAGAAGAAAAATTACATTGCAATCTCTATGGTTTAAAAAAAATATAACTAGTATTATAAGAAAAATTACATTGCAATCCCTATGGTTTAAAAAAAATATAACTAGTCCGTCCTCGTATTTTTAAAAAATAAAAGGGATATTCTCGTCATTTCATAAAATAATTAACAGAAAATATATAAAATTGAATGAAAGAACCTTATAGTTTGATGGAAATAAACTATAAGGATATTTTTAGTCTATTTCCTAAAAGATTTATGAATTGTAATTTTTTCATCAAAAATTTATTTCTCAGCATCAAATAAAAAAAATTCTTTAAGTTTGAAAATAAAACATATTTTTATCATATTTTGTTTTTAAAATATAATGTATAAATAAATTATTGGAAAATAAATATATTTGATTTCTGAGTTTGGTGATGAAAATAGATAATATAATTGTTAATTAAGTGAAAAGGAGTCTGGGTCGAAGTTCTAAGTTTTAGCCAATGAAGATGGACCGGATGTGGGAGTGAATAGTGACGTTGACTTCTGATTGTAGGACCAAATTCTGTTGCTCAGGCCCATTGGGTCACGCAAGTATGGGGCAAACCTCCATTGTTGCCGTTTTGGGTACCAAAAAGTAAAGGGTGCACAAATCATCCAGCCGAATTGAATCGAAAACTGAATTGATCCATTTTGATTCAATTTGATCAGCCTATTCAGGGAATTGATTTTGTCGGATCAACCATTTTAATCGAAGTTATTGGTGGTTCAACTCGATTTTACAGAAACTAATCGGTTACACTTAAAATCGACCAAACCAATTGATTCAATTTGAGTCAATTTGAGTCAAGTGTGAAAGTTCAATTTAAATTTTAGCCTTGATTCAATTCAGTTCAAACCGAATGGATGGTTTGCTCATCGTACCAAAAAAAGAATGTGTAATATAGGGTGAATTAGGGTGAGGTGGATTGAATAAATGGAACAAACTGACTCATTTTGGTTTAATTTGATCATCTTTTTAAGAGGTCAGTTACCATTCGATTTGACTATTGATAATCAAACAATACTTCGGTTTGGTCATTTGCATATGTCACGATCCAAAACTGTAGGTCAAACCAGTATTAGGGCTCAGATAAGCTTAAGACCCTTAAGGTCCGTAGTAAGTATAACTCTCGTAAATCCAATTCCTTAAACCAATTCTAAGAATAATAAGCCCATAATATAACGTTATTTAGTCATATTGTCAATTTATATCTCTGACCCAATTTCCACATTTTAAATAATTCAGTGCTCGGGCTTATAACTTTTTATATTATTAAAGTCATCCATAATATGAAAAACTGGTCCATTCGTACTTTTAGAGAGTTATTTAGAAAATTCCACAGATTTATTGAATAATACACTAATAACTTTTACATGATAAATTGCAATATATGACCCCCTAATTTCGAAGCTCAGTATAAAGATGGTTATGTTTTTATTAACAATATTGTATTGTTAAATATTACCAAAAATTGAAAATTACTATTGTAACTCTGTGAAGAAGGAAGCAAAGCTTATTTGAATAAGCAATTTGTCTACCTCCTAGAAAAAAAATTTAAAGAAGAGGTGAGTTTCACTAACTTAGTGAATAATAATAAATAATGCATACAAACAATCACAAAAGATGCTTTCCACATTTATATAATGAACACACATTCGGTCAAGCGCATGTCACAGCATCAACACCTATAAATAATATCACCTTCAAGTAATCACATCAAATGGAGATTGCTCAGTGAAGTCACAAAACCCTCTGACAAGTTATCCTCACACATTGCCTGTCCTCTTATACGTGTGCACCAGGGAGCTGATCCCTCATACATGACCAACCGATCTAATCTTCACTTAACCAGTCCTCTCATTGTTGTCCATTCTCTCTTTTCTTTTCCATATTGTATTTCATTAGGTGCACACGGGAGTACTGATCTCCTACACATGGCCCTGGCCAACAGTCCTGGATCATTCTCACAATCCCATGGTGACTCACTACATTCCAATTTCACCTAGAAAAAAAGGGACAATATACCCACATTGCAAGTAATTCAATCAACTCATATAATATAGAAAATCACATAGGAGATCATTATGCACAAATGAGTATAATTATGGAATATATATATATATTTATTTAATATTCATGTGCTTATGTTATTATAATTTTTAAAGTGGATAGTAATGTAAGTAAATATATTTTAGTAATATAATATTAAAGAGTTAAGGCAGAAAATATATACATATCATGTGAGATGATTGATGCATGTACACAAATGATGATATACATAAATTATTATTACTCACAGTAATAAAAATAGAGCAGACTTTGATTCAATTTTTGACTATTAGGAGCGGTAGAGAAACTTAGACGATCTAGATTCAACACAATATAAAGGAAAGACTACATTAGATAAATCACTTTTCTTAAATAAAAATTAAGCTGGCATACATCTGCTTAGATATTGAACTGCTTTAATTAATCTAAATGTAACGCTCCAAAATTTCATATCTTAAAATGGTATTATTTGGTCGGGTCATAAATGGTATCATTCGAGAGAGAAATGATATTTTATTTGGACCAAGAACAATATTTAGCATAATTAATATTTGTGGAGTTAATTAGGTTTTATGTTATTAATCTTAATTAATTTAATGATTAGTCTTACTTAATTTAAGTTAAGATAAAAATTTTTCATGACAAACTAAATAATAAATTATTGGTGAATAGTAGTTTATCAATCTGTGAATAGTACAACCGGTCTGAGACTTTGTATTATTTCGGTTAAGAAAAATTACTATTGATGTCCTTTATTTTATTTAATATATTTGGAGTATGTTTGTATGATTTAGATGGGTAAAAAATATTTTATAAATATTTTTAGATAATCTAAGTAATTAGTGAATGGTGTTTGCATGATTTAGATGTGTAAAAGATATTTTATAAATATTTTTAGATAATTTAAGTAATTAGTGAATGGTGTTTTCTATTGAATTAATATTAAGAAAAATTAAGAAATTAATTTTATGGAGTTAATTGAACAAATATGTGGAGATAAATAATAATTTGTGGAGAATTATTTAGTGAATATTTTGGACCTTAGGATGTAAATACCATGACCAAATCTAAGTCCTTCATTTGTCAAAACCTTATGAATTAGCAATACATTGAATTGTTGACTTTTGAGTCAACAACACTTATCTTTTAATAACATTTTCTCTTCTTCTTTCTCATTTTTCAAATGCCATTTCTCCCTCCTTCTTCTCCATGTTCTTTCATTTTCTCTACTCACTAAACTACACTAAACTACACTAAACCACCCTAATCAAACCAAAATTAATTAATTAAACTTAAGAAATTAAGCTAGAAAGGTGGTATTTGGTGATTTTAATAAAAGAGATTGGATTTTACTACTCAAAGGTAGGTGATCCTTCCTCCAAGAGTAGAGGGAATTTGATTTTAAATGTTTGATTGAAATTGTTGGAATTTGATTGTTTTATTTTCCTAAGGTTGGCCAAACCTTCCCTAGAGGAAGAGCTTTTTATTTTGCTTTCTTTGTTTGGTTGATTTTGGTTTTAATGTGTTGTATGATGAGTAACCATATAGTGGTTTAAATTCCTAATTTGTATTTTTAGTATTCATGAATTATTAAGACTTAAAGAAAGCTTTAAATGTGTAAAAAATGAGTTTTATGTTTAAATGATGAATGGTAAAAGTTTTAATGTTTTATTTAAGTGCTTTAAGCTTTGAAATGGTGGTTTGAATCTTTATATTGTATTTTAATGTTTAAGAATTTCATTAAACTAAAGAAGGTTAAGTTATGTAAGTATATACCTGGAAAAGTAAGCTTTGATGGTATAAGTGTGAAAAGTTGTGAATTATTCCTAAGTTGTAAGTTTATGATAATTTGAGAAAATGTTGTTTTGGGTAACAATTAAGTATACAAATGTTTTGCTTGATTTTGATTCCAAAAGTGTTGTATAACAAGTAATTATTTGATGGTTTAAATCTCCACTTGTACTTTAAATGTTTATGAACTTTGTAAGTGTTAACCATCAAAATTGAGTTTTGAGAATATTTGAGAATTTTTTCCTTTTGGAGTAAATTTGGAGTATATATATTGAAGTTAAGATAAATCCTACTAGGATGAGGATTATGGAAATCCTGTATTATCTATTAGTTAGAGTTTATTTAGGAGTCTAGTATTATTATTTAATATATTTTATTATTGTATGTCCAAATTTGGTCATTTATGTCCAAATTCGTAGAGCATTTTTGCTTATAACTTATTGTAGAAATTTTATAACTGTTAATGTAAAGAATTTGAACTTAATGAGGAGAGAGTTTCTAATTTGCAATCTTCTTTATTTACTTCGCTATTGTCTGAAAAATATTGGGCAATCTAAGTATCTTTAGTAAATAATGACTTAACAAATTAATGATTTATCCAGACTAGCGAATTATCCCATTGAATGAAGAAAACTAGGGTGCGTAGGCCTCTAGCGAACTGTCCCATTGGACGGAGAAAACTTGAGCCGCTTAGACCTCTAGCGAACTATCCTATTGGATGGAGAAAACTTGGACCGCTTTGGCCACTGGGGAACTATAATACCCCGAAATTTTTATTTCGAAACATTTTCATTTAAATTTAAATTGTAAATTATTAGCCAATAATATTACGCCACGTAATATTATCGGGACCGAAAATCATTTTGGTTCGCCCAAAAAATTATTGAATAATCGTTAATCGAATAAAATCGGACCAATATTTTTTTTATTGGACCGAATTAATTTAAATTAGACCCGAATCGGATATTTTTGAAAAATACTGTGCGTCACTATTTTTTTCTCCCCGACAACTTACCTTGGACGGTTTGTTTTTATT
>CANUEX010000419.1:0-81100 GCA_948099535.1 Jatropha multifida
TTTTTATAATTTTAGAATTTTAACACTAACTAATTAATTTACTAACCCTCAAAATCAATTAAAATCCTACAATTACTCTTTAATTACCCAAATCATCAATTAATTTATTTATTTTATCCAATTTCTCCAATTAATCACTCAACTACATAACTAATTAACTAATCAAAAATATCATAATCAATAATTAACATCCTATAATCAAATTGACTTTCATAAATAATATAATTCTAGACTAAAATCAATAAATCAACATATAACCCAATAATCAATAATTTACTGAAATCCTAACAATATACCTCCTAAATATAACAAAATCAACCAATTGATAATTCAACCTTCTATGATAAATCAACTATCACAAATGCTTAATTTAACTAATTAATTACTAAAATCATCCCTAAAAATAATTAAATCCACACATATCTGATAAATCAACCATGATAAAATCTCAATCACAGAATATCAGAACCCAATCAACTATCCAAAATAATAAATCAACCATAAGGATTATTTAAATTACTTAAATAAATTCTGAAAATTATTTTAATACCCTTAAATATAAATTATAGTCCCGAAAATAATTGTCCGGTGCTGATCGGGACTTGATTCGCGATTGAGGTGGCCAGAAACGCGTAAATCGAGACTGAGTTCACCGAAATCGAACTCAATGGGCTGAGATCGGGTCACCGGTGGCTGGATCATGGTGGAGATGTGGCTGAGGTGACTGAATCGGCGGAGAATCAATTGCTGAAGGCTGAATCGGCGGCGACCTAGCAGAGGGATGGTGGCGCAGAGCTTCTACAGTGGAAGTTCTGGCTTTTCTGGGTTGCTGGCACGGTTGTAGCTTGCCGGAGCTGCTGGTTCGCGCGTCAGAGGGAGAAGGGAGGAGCAGTGGTGTAGCTGCTGTCGCAGTACCGTTGCTGGTGGTGGTGGTTGTACTGGTGGCGCTGCAGGTGGCTAGTGACACTGGAGAGGCAGAGAGAGAAACTGAGAGTGAGGGAGAGAGAAAGAGGGAGCCGGAGCTGGAGGTGTGGTGGCCGGCGTCGGCTTGAGGCGTGGCTGGTGGTGGAGGCACTGGCAGCGCAATGAGAGGGAGTGGCTGAGAGAGGGCTGTGAGAGTGAGTTGAGAGGGAGATGTCGATGAAGAATGAAGAAGAAGAGGAAAATAAAAAGAAAGAAAGGAAAAGAAAGAAAAGGAAAGAAAGAAAAAGAAAAAAAATAAAATAAAATAAAGTTCAAAATTATTAATAAAAACAAACTGTCCGTCGATAACTTGTCGGAGAGAAAAAAATAGTAACGCACAGTTTTTTTCAAATATCCGATTCGGGTTTAATTTTAATTAATTCGGTTCAATAAAAAAATTGGTCCGATTTTTATTCGATTAATGGTTACTTGATTAATTTTAGGGCAAATCAAAATGGTTTTCGGTCCCGATAATATTACGTGGCGTAATATTATTGGCTAATAATTTAACGATTAAATTTAAATGGAAATTATTTTGAAATAAAAATTTCGGTGTATTACATGTATGAACATGGATTATGTCATTATCTAATTGGACATGGTCACGTAACAAGTTCTATCCCTTTTGATGTTAGGACTGGTAAAACATACGACATTGTAAGGTTGAACAGTTTGGATATCATGCTATGGTGTGTCTACCTTAGATCAGGGACTCTCTTTGATGAAGCTATTCCTGCTGCAACTAACTAATTTTATTTTTAAATTTTAATTCCCCTAGCCTAATTTATTTTTTGAAATTTTAATTTTAACTTTATCAAATATTATTTTATCAATAATAATATAATATATTAGTCATAGAGCAAACTAATAGTCCATTTGAAAGCCCAAATCTAAGAATGTGCATGTCAACTTTTATTACTCTTAGAGTCTTCTGGTGAGCAATATTTCTTTCTGCATCTTTCTTTATTATAGGTTGGCCTTTTTTTTTTCTCTTTCAATCTCATAATAGTTTGATTAAATTATTTTCCGTCAATTCCTTGTGTACCAGTTCATTTCTATTTCTTTTTCTGCTTCTGCTATTCTAATCTCCTCATATTGTTTTTTTTTTTTTTTTTTGACTAGAAAAATTCAATTTAATCTCAAAATAAATAAATTTATGAAATTTAAAATAATTAATCAAATTCCCTTATTTATCTACAATTCAGTTTTATTTATATCAAATTGGGATTAATATGTTGTTCAAACATCTGAAATTATAATTTAGTTCAATAAAACACATGAATTAATTATTGCATTTACCATTATTTTCTGAAATTATAATCGTGCGTGCATTCAATCTTGTCGCCTGTCAACTTCCCCTTCCTGATTTTGAATCCTGCGTCCGTCCCTTCTTACCCATAATATTGTATATGTTTTTTTAAAGAAGTTGAGTATGTATTGCAACAATATTATCAAGTTAGTAAATAAGCTGTATTTGAAACATACCAATAGTTTATATTAATTTTATTTTTTTCTGTTTCTTTTTTTTTGAGAATGAACATCCAAACATTATTAAGAAAATAAGTTTATATCAGTTTGAATAAAAATATTTAAGAATGAATGGACTTCCTCTATAAACATGAACTCCTAAATATTACAAGATAGCTAAAAAGTCTTTTTTTTTTCTCTCTCTCTTTTTGAAACATCATTCCTTTTTTTATAAAATCTATTAATTAAAAAGGAAAGATGTTTTACATAGTTAAATTATAAAAGAAAAATACATAATTATTTAATAATATTATTTAAATAATATCTTCACACCACGCCCAAAACGCAATTTTACGACTAATTTGAGATAAATATGTTACAACTTAGGGTAACAATGAAAGAGCATATAAATAAAATTCTCATATTCCAACAGTATAAATCTTATTCAAACAATTGAGATAAATATCAAAATAATGAAAAATCTCAAGATTTTACTTTGAAAAATGTAAAAGTACAAATATCAAATAAGATGCTGGAATAGCTCAGTTGGTTAGAGCGTGTGGTTGATAACCATAAGGTTTGAGGTTTAAGCTCTTCTTCTAGCGATTATGTTTTAATTTAATTATTGAACTATTAATTTAATAAATAATTGTTATTTGTGTTATTCTCGATTAATTTTTGAAATAATAAATTTTGGATAAAAAGAAAGCAAAGCTTTAAACACCAGCTATAAAATCTTAATTGAGCAATTTCCTAAGCATCATAAAATAAACAATCTTGAAGACCAGCAAGCAACTCGCACATCGCATAGATAATGCACATCCAAAGATAGGACTGAGCTTAGATAAAAAATCAGCACTCTCATTTTCTTCTTTATAAACATGAGAAAGAGCACAATCACATCCTGAGTACATGCATGAGATTACGAATAAATGATCTAAAATAGTGACAAACCTTCAACAAAAACCCCCTCCATGCCATTAATAGCAACAACAACCAAAGCATTATCACACTCCACTAACAATTGAGGAATAGCGAGACCACCAGCTAATCGAAGGTTTTCATAAAGGCTTCATAATTCAAAGCACAGAATTGAACATGAGCCAATGTTAAAAATGAACCTAGCAACCCAATCTGCTAATTTGTTGCGAAAGACCTCGACAACTTGGGGGTTTCATTTTTCATATTAATACTTTAATTTGTCACTTAAAATTCTACAAACTTTATTTTTTTTAACAAAAAGGAAGTTGTTCTCCCATTTGCCCTTATGGCATGTTTTTTCTTTTAACCTAAACCCTAGTTCCCTCTTTTTTGGTTCTCGCCGCACACTATGGAAACCTCTCTAATAGCATTGTCCCTCAATGTGAAAGAGGGTGAGGGATAACAGGTTTCCTTTGCCCTTGCCCAAACTCAATCTCAATATGATTTTTACTTGGTTGGGATGTTCCGTACACTGATACTATACACTTTCCATCGATGAGAAACATGCTTATTGATCTCTAGCACCCTTTAGGGGGCATTACGATTTAAGACCTGGGTGTCAAATGTTATTTATTCAGGTTCTATAATGATGTTGACTTGGAAAGGGTCATGACAAGCTCACCATGGCACTTCAATCACCATCTATTGTTATGGTATAAGCTGCAAGGCGATGAGGATCCTTTGTCAGTCTCCCTCGTAAATACTAAATTTTGGGTACAAATTCATGACCTTTTGGTGGCTTTTATGATGGAATCGATTGCAACAATGGTAGGCGATTTCATTGGTGAGTTTGTTGAGGATGACATGAGACCTCTACTTACTGTATTATGGAAGTTTATGAGAATTCGGGTTAGATTGGACATTACGAAGCCGTTGCGGCAGAGGAAAAACTTATTACCCCATTTGGAAAAAATAATTTTTTTCTTGTTCGTTATAAGAAACTATCTATATTTTGTTTCTTGTGTGGCAAGCTTAGTCATATGGATAGTTTTGTGAGCTATGTTTCAATTGTTATAAAGAGGAGTTACAACTACAATGGAACAATTCTATTAGAGTTCCATAGAGGAGATAGAATCACTGTGTTTCCTCATGGATAAGGAAGGAGGGGGCAATAACTACTCATACATTGGTTAGAAGCGGAGATGATCCTATTGGTTGTCAGCCAAATTACATGAAAGTCCATGATTTTCAGGCAATTAGAAAAGTTATTTCATATTTATGAGGACATTCCCAAATAATAAAAAATTGGGCTAAATTTTATAAGAAAAATAAAAAAGACCAAATATTTTTCAAGGGATGTCTCAACTCGTTGGAATTCAACATATGAATTATTAAATGAGTCTTTTGCATATAAAGAATTACTATATTTTTTTTATTACAAACAATATTGAAGAAATTAATCTATATCCACAAAATTAGGAGATTTGTGAAAAAATTTTAGATATTCTAAAAATTTTTAATAGTGCTACATATAAATTTAGTAGGGTTTATTATCCCACATCTCATTTATTTTTTCCTACATGTATTAATATTGTAAGTGCACTTTAAGAATTTGAAAATGATGATGTATTAAAAAATTGTGTTTTATCAATGAAAAAAATAGTTATCTTATTTTAAAAATATACCACCCCTTTGTTTGGTTGCTTGTGTATTTGATCCTATATGTAAATTTGAAGTTTTATCTGAATATTTGATTCTTTAATATAAAATATTAAATCTTGATGTAGAAAATAATGTTAATATAAACATAGTTTGCATGAAGTTAGAAAAAATATTATAGAATTATATACTAAATTTGTTGAATATTCTAGTTCATCTACTTCTTATAATTCTTCACAATTTAATAATCAATTATTCTAAATTGAATCAATAAGTGTTGGTGTTGCTGAACGTATATTATTATAAAGACAAAAAAGACCTAAGGGGATCCGGTTCTTTTTGTGAACTTGATAATTATCTTCCTACTTTTTGTGGTAGTTTCGCAGATAATAATTTTTCAATTCTAGATTGATAAAGTCATCACGCCAATACATTTTCAAACCTTTCACTAATTGCAAAACAAGTTTTAGCAGCTCCGGTCTCTACTGTTGTGGTTGAGCAAGCTTTTAGTCAAGGAGGAACATACTTGATGAAACACGATCTAGTATGACACCCGATTCACTAGAAGCACAATCATGCGTGGATGATTGGAGCAAGGTCGAACTAAAAACACAAGAAAATATTAAAGAAAATGAAGATTTATATGATCTTTACTATGGGTCCTCAATAAGAACATCAATCGGTGATAGAAATAACAACTAAGATAAAAGGAGTGAAATTAGTACAAGGTAAGTAGGAACTACGTGAGTTTCGATTCCTCTAAAACCCAAAAGGATACGTAAGCAATTTAATTTTTGAAAAAAAATTAAGTTCAAGCTTTTTTTAAAAAAAATTATATTTCAACTTTTTTAAACAAAAAATAAATTAAGTTGAATACTTTTTTTTAAATAAATAAATTAAGTTCAAGGGTATTTTTTTAGAAATCATTTCACAAATTTTTGAATTTAAAATTTTGGAGAAAAAATATTCTCTAATTCTTTATTTTACAATTATGCTATTTACCGGAAAACTGATCAGAGATATAGCCGGAACCGTAGGTTTTAGAACCGTTAAAGAATCGAAACTAAAACCGTAACTATTCAATTTCAAACCGTAACCAAAATCGTCAATTTTTGATTCGGTTCCAGAATCAAAACCGGTGGTTCTAAAACCGTGGCCAAATCTAACGTTACACATTATAAAATATAAAAATAATGCTTATAATAATCATTTTATATTTTAGTAGCAGTTGTTATTAAAATTTTACCAAATATAAACAATAATCAGCCAATCGCTATCAACCATCCATCACCAATTATTAACAATCGCTATCAGTTAGTATGAACCAATCGGACCCTTAGATACTTACAATCCTTTACTAATCTAATTAATATTTTTAAAATATTAAAAGTAATTATTTTTCTAAAAAATTATAAATAATAATTTAGTTAGTATTATAAATGTACTTAACATAGATATTAATATTTTGTTTTATTAAGTCAAAATAAAATTTATGATTTTTATTTTTAAAAATAGAAAATAAAAAATATTTTTAATCTTAGATTGATTTAGATAATAAAAATAAATTTTTAAACGAATTTGAATCCCTAATGTGTATTTGAGTTCAGATAATATATTTTAATTGAACAAAATAAACAAAGACCAAATTAATGGTTAAGAGGTCAATGCAATAGTATACAATGAACATAAAAAATGAAAGGCTTGAATCTTATATTGCTGGAATTTTAAGTGACAATAAATCAAATAAGTCAGATTTCAAGTTAAGATCAATATTTGGATTTATAAATTTGATGTTCATAAATATGACTGTCATAATCTATTTCTTAATTATTATTATTTATAAGGGCCATATAAGTGGGCACCTTTTGGACAAAAATGTGTTCTTCAAACATCAATGACGGTAGAGTTAGTGTCATTTTGACGATTTGGTGTTAAGGTACATCTATGGACGATGCATTTTTTGAATAGCTTTAATGAGAAAAGTGCGTTCTTTAAATGACTTGAGCTGAAGGAACCATCAATTTAGACGGCTATATCCTTTAATGTTTATTATCCTTATTGTTGAAACTTTTTTTTTTAAATTGGAAGAGTTGGTTTTAAAAGAAGTTAATAAAAAAGATATGTAAATGCTAAGAAAGCAATCATTGGCATCCGATTAAGGGAAAAAAATACCAAGGATGGATTATGTTAGGCCAATGATATGTAATTTAACTTGTACTAATAAGGATTTCATTATTATTAGCCATAAATAAATTGTGACAGAGATCAAATATGAAAAATTAGGAGAAAAATCTAAATCTAAACATTTATAAAGAGTAACTATCTACTATACTCGTGTATATCTTAACAAAAATCCACCGTCACTCCAATTGGCAGGATACAGATGCAGAAACAAGAGATATCCACGTAATATACACGGAGAGAGAGAGAGAGAGAGACAAAAGTGTCCCTAATTCGTTGGACACAGTCTCTGCATCTCTCTCCTGCTTGCTAACCTAAAGGCCAAAGGTTACTCTCTCCTTCTATCTCTCTCTCTCCGAGTTTGATCTTATATATGCCATTGTTGTTTTATATCTATAATTTTTGTTTTTGTTTCTGCAGAGAGGGAATTTGATTTGTGGGTTAATTGAATTGATTTGGGAGAGAAACAATGGCCGCACAACCAACAAGGGCTCGTGCTGATTACGATTATTTGATTAAGCTTCTCTTGATTGGGGATAGCGGTTAGCAAGCTTCTCATTTCTCATTATTTCTCCATATTCAATCTGGGTTTTGTTTATTGCTTTTTGGGTTCGATTTATGTTCTGGGTAGAGAGAGACCATTTGGGTTATTGATTTAGAATGTGATGCAGTGATTTTTAGGGGTTCTTTTGTGCTTTCAGGAAATGGATTCTGGTTATCTTTTGTTTTACCTTTTTAGATGCCACATTTTCGAGCTTCTTTTAAATGGGCGGATGTTGCTGTTTGGGATTTCCTTTTATATAAGGGTTGATGATTTATGTGGTTATTCTTGTCGTTTTGCTTGGAAAATTAATTTCGTTATTGTTGAACGCTATTTACATGGAATGCCAATATTGTTCCCATGCAACTTGATCACAGTATCGACGTGTCAGTTTAATTGGATCTCTCATGGATATATTTATGCGTCTGGGAGTTATACCAAGTTTCATTTTCTGTATAAAATTCTGATTGTATTTGAGTTTAATAGGCTCTTCTAGTTTTGAACAGATTGATGTTGTGAGCTGTGGGTGGTTTGTATAAATATGAATTGGCAAATGTGTTGATTGACCAAACATTTTTTGACTTTCTATATTTCGCCTAGTTGTGGAGTTAATATAGGTATGCTTCCATTACATTGTGTAATATATTTGCACTAGAAACCTGAAGCTTGTCTTTTTTTTTTTTTAGTTTTTTGGGAAGTGATATTCCAATCTGTGTATTGCTGTTTTATCAGGCTAAGATGCATGTGTTAATCTGAGACAACTAATGAATGTGTGATGCGTTGTTTGATCAGGCCATGAAGTTTCTGCAATTTTTTCCATGAAAAATTACTCTTTCTTTCTTGAAAAATTTGTTTTCTTATTTGCTCAGAGCTGGACTGTAAATGATTAATCGCTGGGTTGAATGTTAGGCTGGTTGAGCTTGCTTCCAAATTTTACTTTATCTGGACTTTGCACATTCATGTGAATTGAGCAAAAATGATCTTGGATCAATCGACGGATTGAAGTTTGAGTTTTTGGATCAGAACAAATTATCCAAGCTGGACTGTGTACTCATCGTTCAGAGTTTGCAAATTAGTAACATTTTAATTTGATCCCGGCTCAGCCTACTAATTTATGTAACACAAAGTAGAATGGTTTTTGCCTGCCTGGGAGTCAATTAGGTAGGATTTGACTGTTGATCTAGAAGAAGCTTGCAAATTAGAATTGTGCCTGTTATTCGTGCAGCCTGTCATGTGAGGCTTTGGGTAGAAGAATAAGAAGAATGAGTTCTCATGTTTAGGTTTTGCTCATAAAGAAAACAAAGAAGCAACTGACTTGCTAGTGACTGAGAATGTAGGATTGTAGATTGAATACAATATAATAGACAGTAGAGTAGTTACCATGGAGTAGCTTGTGAGGAAAATATGTTTAGATTTTCGAGAGAGAACAATTTTACTTTGGCCTGAGTGACTGAGAATCTCTGCGCCACTTTGGATTTTAGAAGTATATATTTATATTATAATCTTTAACTTACATAAATGTACAAAAATGAATGTACAGAAATTTTTTATAGATTATTACTTTATATTACTCTTTCTGTCTCAAATATTAATTAGTAGGATTCGAAGTTTACCATACATGTACACAAACAGGAAAATTTTTTTTTAATAATAATACTCAAAATATGACACTTTTAATAGTTTATAAATGATAAAAAAAAAAAATTAAAAGTTGGGATTCCCATATATTTTCTTCCCTTTAAATTTAATAAGGTGAATGGCGATAAGAAAATCCACTCATCCCATTACCATTCTTAATTTCATTATACGTGGAGAACTTGAAAAGCTTTAGATATATGGCATGGTAGTTCTTTCTTCTTTATTTAAGATTGTAAACTTCCTACTTTGCTAGCATACTGGTAGTAACATGTGTTCTACTTTATTGTTAAATGGTTCCTTTATCTCTGAATGGCACAAACAGAATTTTTGTGTTTTCTACTCTATTGTAGACTTGCAAGAAGGTTCATGATTTTTGCATTCTTGACTTCTCATCACCCATTCCTTCCCTTTTTTCCTGATCGTAGAATTTTTTATGAATGTGTTAAGTTTGATCATTTTGTTACTCTAGTCTTGGTTATGAGATGATTTGTTTATTGGCTCTCAAGTGTTATTTAACACAGTTTTTCTTTTAACTTTTCAGGTGTTGGGAAGAGTTGTCTGCTTCTACGCTTCTCTGATGGTTCTTTTACAACCAGTTTCATTACCACTATTGGGTTGATATCTTTGTGACTTTTGCTATCCTTATTTTCTGAACTTAGCATCATTTGCAAACTGAAAATTGAGAAGTATGTTCATGATTTTTCGTAGAACATGAATATTGAGAAGTAGGTTAATCATAATTTGCAGTAGGTTCTGCTTGTATGATTTAAAGGTCAAGATTTGGACAATGTTCAATTAGAATTTTCCATTTAATTCCACTTGCCATTGAGATTTTAGGTGCTATTAGAAGCTTTTCTAGTGATTCAATCAGTTAAGTTCTGAAATCAGATAGTTCTTCTTCTCCAGCTATATCTTGTATTTGTTCTGCATAATTTTAACTGAGGGTATGGAATGTGCTGATTGTATATATTGGATATCTATTACTGAAAGAGAACCTTTGATAATTTATTATTGTTATTTGAAATTCTACTTTTACTTCTCTAAACAGCATTGACTTTAAAATAAGAACAATTGAGCTTGATGGAAAACGGATTAAATTGCAAATCTGGGACACGGCAGGTCAAGAGCGCTTTCGTACTATCACAACAGGTTTGTATTTAGCATTCCACCTATTGGTATGTTGTTTTCGATAATTATAATATATAGATATATATATATATATATAACGGTGGTGATGATTGGAATGCTGCATAACCAAGTTGTTTGATTGAGCCTTGGGACTGCAGTATAAATATAAACTCATCTGGCTATTGAACCTAGTAAATGGGGATGAGATTGAAATGCAACACTTTCTAAGTACTGTAGGAAATACGTAAAAGAAAAGAAAAAGGGCAAATAACAATAAATGCTCTTAAGTGATAATTATGAATCTTGTATCGTTAGGATGATCCATCAGGTTTATATTTGTTGGTTGCTGGATATTGATTTCAACTACCACAGACCAGAGGGAGGACTAAGTTAATATTAATGCTTCTATGTGTTAATCTCAATACTTTGAATGCTGAATTGTGCTTCTTACCATCTTTGACAAATTGCTAAAATTTGCTTATTGACTTTATATTCTTTTGCAGCCTATTACCGTGGAGCCATGGGGATTTTGTTGGTGTATGATGTTACTGATGAATCTTCCTTTAACAGTAAATTCTCCTTTTCTAATACCCTGAGCATTTAATTTGTGGAGATTTTTAAGCATGCTAATGTTATTTGATTAGATTTGGTGCTTTATCACCTTTCCTACTTCCTTAGCTTTTTCCTTTTTGGTTTTTGATCAATGTTAACCAGTGAAATATGTGTTTCATTTGATTGTCACTCCTTATGTTGCTTGTCCTATATTCTGTAACTCTTTCTTCAATATCTGTACTTCCGTCTCTTGAATGCTTATGGATCTAGCTTCTCTTCATGTTCAGATATAAGAAACTGGATTCGCAACATTGAACAACACGCTTCTGACAATGTCAATAAGATACTGGTAGGAAACAAGGCAGACATGGATGAAAGTAAAAGGGTGAGTATTGAATTTTGTGACTTGGAGGACATGCTCCTCTAGTTACTGGATAGGTTGGACTGTTCATCAATAAAACATCATCATCTACTTTTCTGTAACATGAACTCCTTAGCAGGCTTTTTATGTGGAAGCAAAGTTGTTTACACCGAAAAAATGTGTGATTAGATAGAAGAGTTTTAGGTGGATCTATAACTGCTATGCCTTAAAAGATGGGTTTTCTGACTCATGTCTCAATTTGATTCTCTCTCTCTCTCTCTCTCTCTCTTCATATTTGTGTCTGTTTTGTGTGCCATCCACTAATAATCACAAAGATACTCTTTGTCATTTCCTTAGGCTGTGCCTACCTCTAAGGGTCAAGCTCTTGCTGATGAGTATGGTATCAAATTTTTTGAAACTGTAAGTATTAACTGTATGCTGCAATTGGTCTTTTAGAGCTTCATCTATTTCTCTCTTTATATCAGAAGTCCATGTTCTGCAGAGTGCAAAGACAAACTTGAATGTCGAGGAGGTTTTCTTTTCAATTGCAAGGGACATCAAACAAAGGCTTGCAGAAACTGATTCCAAGTCTGAGGTGATTTCTATTTTTTCGTCTTATAACATACTATTTCTTATGTTTTTTGTCCAGTTTGACAATTTAGATTTATACCATTTGCCAAAGGCTCTATTATTATGTTTGTCTTTCTTTTTGCTAATTTAATATGTTTCTTTAGAAATGTGATGTTTTCTCCATTTTTCGTGGTACCAGCCTCAAACAATCAAGATTAACCAACCAGACCAGGGAGCTGGTGGTGGCGAAGCAGCGCAGAAGTCAGCTTGCTGTGGTTCATAAAGCAGATTTTAAAGTACAGACTGAGGGGGAAGTTTATGCCCGCGGCACCTGTTGGGGTGTAAAATTGATTATGATGACATTATGCTGGGCCCAGATATCTGTGCCCTTGTTATTTTTCCCAATTACCAACCTTAGTGTGTTTAAGGCAGTATTTTGTTCGCTCGCTTTGTGGAATTTATGATGACACCCTTTTTGGCGTTCTTTCCTTTGTTGGGGCTTGAACTCACTGGCTAGTCTTGATGTAGATAACATAATCCATGTTTAGCTGATTTCACCTGATATAATGTCTAGTGTTGTATGTGGCCTTTCTCTTTCTATTTTCTCTCCCTCTTTAAATACTGTTTTTATCTTTTTTTATTTTGTTAATGTGCATTTAGATGCCAATATTTTGATGTGTTGTGTTATTGTGTATTGTCCTGTGTCTGCCTGTGGTTGGGCTAATTGTCTATGAGCCTGTTCATCGTTGGGGTTTGAAATTGTTGTTTTGATAAATATGATCAAATTGACATGAAGGGTTCAAAGATCAGAATTGCTGAGGCCTGTCCGTCTACGCGCGCGCGCGCGCACACATAACAGGCTACGGTAATGAACTAATTTTTCCAAGTTAAGTGATCTGGTTCATTTTTCCTCTCTGCAAAATATTCTTAACCTCCCCGTTTTAGAATGTTGATGTAGGATTTGTTTTGCATTTTAGTAAATGCTAGTTGTTTAATCAATCCGTACCTTTAAATTCTAAATATTATGTCGCTCCAAACACTAAACATGGTAGGAAATTTTGACGTAAAAGTTTGTTTCAGGTAAAAAATGTTTTTGCATTCAGAGCATAATAAGATTAGTCAGGGTATTGGTCGGGTCCAACCTTATCAAATCTGTTATCACAGCTGATTCAAGAACAATAAATACATTAATATTGAAAATCTTTATTTACAAAAAAAACAAAATGTTGAAAATATTATATGCAAGCTGTGTCGGAAATCTCTAGCTAAAGCATATGCGATTTTCTGTTCTATTGACCCTTTCAGAAGAGAATTCCAAGTTGATATTTGCTTCTATCTTTGCTATTCTCTGTAAATTTAATGTGTTTATCAGTCAAAATAATATTGTATGCAATAACACAATTGATTACATATCTCCTGGATAGATAATACTAATTAAGATTTAAACCTTCAAGTTTCCTTTGCCCATCAAATTAAAAATTCATAGTTTAATATCGCCCGGCTCACCCAGGAGAAAGACCGCTTTATCAAACCTTGGGGGTCTTTTTTGGGAACATTTGCCTCCAATCCTATTGATCCCGCCGAGGTTATATTTGTATGAAATCAAAAGGTAAGTACAGTCCAATATTGTTAAAATAAAAAAATTATTATAAAAGAAAAGGAAGTACCCATTACGTTACATTATTGAAGAGAATCAGAATATGGCAATAGCCCAAACTATGGCCTTGCCATCTGGCGATTCTTTCTCCATCCATTGTGCACAGCACAACATGCAAACCCTCTCTTTGGACAACAATAGAAGATGAAACACCTAATAGCATAATAAGAGAATAGTCTTATACTTTTAGTACCATATAATTTATTCAAAAATAAAATTTTTTGTAAATTATTATTTTATTTTCTATATTATATATAAAAGTGAGGATGAGGGGAATAATGAGATTACCTATACTAACTTGAGTGAAATTTTAGAAATCCTAAAATAACCTTAGTCTAGTCAATTCCAAAATTATATTTTATACTAATAAGGGATTTGAATAAGTGGTTTGACACTCTTCTTTTTTGAATGGAGTCTAGCGTTCAATTTTCATAGACGAAGTAAATATTCATTGATAGGATTTAGTTCTAATCCAATGAACTCAAAATATCTTAAAATAAAGAAAAATTATAATTTTATTCTTTGATTGGATATCATTTTTAAAAATTATTTTTCAAATAAATACATGTGGATAATAAAAAAAAGAAAAATATACCCTTCCTCGAGGGTTTTATATGGCGAGAATAAGATGTTTTTTTATGTAATCTTTTTTATTAATTAATTAATTTATTTATTTATTTTAAATTTACAATTTAGAAAAATAGAGCAATAAAATTAGATCATAACATTATTTGTTTTTTAATTTTCATTTATTGATTTGACTATATATATATATATATATTGTCTATCAACATTAAATTTTATTAAATTCTAACATTTTCAGTTAAAAAAAAAGTTTATTTTTTATTATATGTTGAGTTCCAAAAAGAGTTCTATTTTTAATAATAATTTAAAAATATTTTTTTTGTTATTGAATTAATTTGTAATTATTATCACTTTAATTTAGTAAGAGATTTATATCTCCCTTGCAATAAGTAGATGACCTCTCGATAATTAAATATTTTTTATATTTTTAATATATTTTTATTATATTTTAAATCTATTTGATTCTAAAGAAAATAATATTTATAAAATTGAAAAAATAAAACTATAACTATAACTATATATTTCTATTTTGAGTTACTTTTTGGGGTTTCAAAAACTTGTGTGTATGTGTATGTATTCCTTTCTTTAATGCACTGAGCGAGTAATACTATCATTATTGCAAAAATAATTTCCATAATCAAATTAGATCATTAGCTTATTTATTTTCTTTACCCAGTAGTAAAAAGATAATTTATTATTATTATTCATTAATTGTATGTAAATATTAATTTAAGGTTGAGAGCACGAGATTAGAGATGAAGTGATGACTTAATTTTTTTTTTGGACACTTATTAAAGTTTTAAGAATTTACATTTATGAATTAAGGACCGAAGGATTATGTATATAGATGGGTTGAATTTTATTTTAATACTATTTTACTATAAAAAAAATTAAATTAAGTATATTAAAAGTAACATTAAAAGTAACTTACATGAAAAAGTCCAATACAAATTAAGTAATTATATTTATTTTAATCTAAATAAAAATTTATACTTTAATACTATATAGATAAAAATAATTAAAAAATATAAATATATAATGAGTATAATCAATGTGCAATGTACGTCATAAAAGACACTAGTTGTACTAAACGACTAAAACACCTCAACTTTTTAATAAAAAACAATAAAATATTTCAAGAAAATAATAAAAGCATTACACGTCCATAAAAAGAAAAAAAAAAGGAGAGAACAAAATTCGGGCTTTTTACGAAAAATTGTGTTTTGGAAAAAACTGTTTACATAAATGGTGTTCTCCGAAAAATATTTACAAAAATGATGTTTTGTTGACATTTCAAAAATTTTTGTTACAGTCATAACAAAAATAATAAATTTTAATTTGTTTTAATGTTGTCCAACAGCTCTACGGATCAATATTCTCTCTGCTCTCCTTGTTGAACGTAACACTATAAGTGAAACACTATTACATTGTTAGATGGAGTATATTTTTTCTTGAGATTCCCATATAGGTGCTATTGTTACACTGTAAGTGTAATAATTCATATGTGAGATTCTCACACTACTTCTAAAATTCTTGCACAGTTCCATATGTGATATGGTTAACGATCAAAAAATTATTGTTGTTATTACACTTATAATGTAACAACCTACAAGTATAAAACATATATTGTGTTATAGCAATATGTTTAATTTACACAACACACGTGACCAATTTAATGTCATGAGAAAGATGTTTATTGAGAAGGAAAATATTCATGTGTAAGAGGTAGAAGAGGTTGAAATTATTAAGGGAAATAAATTTCTTTGTAAGTGTAGAGAAATATTTACTATTCCAATATTTCAATCCATATGAAGCTTTGTAAAAATTATAAGTGTATGTAAAGAAAATAAATTACATTGCTTCTCCTACTTACAATCTTTGTGCTTCTTCCTTAGTTTTTCCTTTTTATTTTATACTTTTAACCATTCTCAATAAACTATAACCATATATATTTATAGTTAAAATTTCAAATTAGTTCATATTGCTCAACACGTATGAAAATTTTGCATTTGATAAGGTTTAAATTATTTATTTTTTAATATATAATGTTAAATATTTATTAATTGAGTAAATATTTTATTATGTTTGGATATTTTTTTGTTATATTGTGTACTTGTTTTTTTAGACTTGGCATTAAAAGTAAAAGTGATCTTCTTATTTGAGGTAAATATTTATATTTATATGTAAAAGTAATTTTAATTTAATTTCTTATTTCTTTTACTTTTTTAAGAATTAATTACTGATTTCAGTAGGTTATTATTTTATAAAAAAATGAAAATATAAATTTAATGAATAAATAAAGTACATTATTTTTTATTTTAAAAAAAATTTGTGGTATTTTAAAAAACGTCTGTTATATATATATATTTTTGGAGGAGGTTAAAATTTATAACACATAGGATCTAGCAGTTTATAATTGAGAATTTCAATTCATAATTATTATTGTTATATATATATAAAGGAGAAAGATTCAATCATGGAGGTTTTGCAATGCGTTGACGTGGCACTTCCTTAGGAAAGTGAAACTCTCTGGCATGCTTGAAAAATTTTTTAATAATTCTTTTTTCTCTCTCTCATTTATTATTTAATTATGATTTCTTTTTAGCCTTATGAATTTTAAATTAAATTATAGCTTTTGAAGAAATTTAATTATTTTAAGTACATTTTTATAAGTTCTAAAATTTAAAAACAAAAGTTGGATTACTTAAAATCAAACTAAAATAAATTAACAACTTGAATTGAACTAAAATGAATAAAACTAATTGACTTTGTAATCCAATTAACAGCTTGCTTCTATTTTGACGTCCTAAATAAACTTACATTTTAAAATTAATAAGAATGCAGTTGTAATATGATCCAACCATTAATACCTTGAGTAAAAGACACCTATGGTTAATGATTTGTGAATTTTTTTTTCTTTTTCTTTTGAAATAATTTTATAATTTGAGTAATTATTTTAATTTGCAAAAGCAATGTTTATACTAATTGTTTTAAGTTTGGCTAACAACGTAAATTTATTATTTTTAATTTGTTAATTTAGAATTTTTTATCACTTTTAAATATATAGAAAAAATTATATTAGCATTTTTTATTATCATTGTCAAAGAATAAAAAAATGGTAATTTACAAATATTATCTTTTCATTATATTAATTTATTTATATTTTTCAATCAAATTTAATTTATATCAATTATGTAGAAGTGCAATCCGCATAACGTGTGGACATACGACTAGTCTTATTAAAATCACAATTCATAATATTTGAGTTTAAATACATATTTTTAATATGATATTCAATTCCTTTATTAAAAATACGCCGATGAATAAATGTTATTTAATTAAAGTTACCCATAAAATTAGAATTTTGAATTATTTCACATTTATTTTGATTTGTTATATGAAATGTAAAAAAAATCATTATAAATTTTTGAGTTGTTTAGTTTTTATATAAAATAATAATGTGGATTATTATTTTGAAATAACAAGAATATTTTATATATGATTTTTTGTTAAGACAATTATATACATAAGAAATATAAATAACAGATATTGAGCATTAATTCTATATAATAGGTGGATGGTTGCAACTATACTCAACTTGAGAGTATTTAGAGAAGAATATGAAAAGTAGAAAAATAAAAAAATATATATAATTAGAGTAAATTTGAAATTCAGAAATTTATAGAAGCACGTGATCAGTGTTAGCGACATATTACAAAACATAATTAATACCGGCAATAATATTAACGACGCGGAAAAAGTGAATGTCATAATTATGATAATTCCTTTTTGATATTTTGCACTTGCCTATAACATTTGGAATCGGGACTATGTGAAAATATATAATAAATTTATATTTGTGTTTCTGTTTAAATGCATAAAAGATCATAATGATGAGTCGTGGCAAAAAATTTTTGCACACTCACTGGCATCCAAAATCATTTATTGTAAATGTGAAAATGCACTGCATACACGGTCTCACCCATATTGAATTTTATGGATAGTTGTATAACGTGTTACTAATTATATAAAAAGTTGTATTAAAATTTAATAATTTAAGTACTCTTATTTTAAAATTTATTTTATCATGCGTTGAATTTCACATAGAATTATGAATTTTAATAAATTTATCGTTATTGTTTATCATTTCCAAAATATAATTATTCAAAATGAAAAATGTACTAATTCTTTTGGGCAATGAACGACTAATTTTGTAGAGTAAATATGGTACAAGTCGAGAAAAACTTAAGGTATTACCTCAGTACTTTACTTGCAATATTTATTAAATACATGTTTATTTTATTTCTATTGAATATATCAATTTAATATGATTGTATTATACATAATATAACATTTTAAAATAATAAATATACATATTAATTAATGGGGATCAAGATAAATAAATATAAAATAAAAGTTAACTCTTAAATTTGCAACTTTAAAAATTTAGTTGAATCAGAGAACTTTTTCTTCCAATAGTAGAATACTATTCTACGGGACAAACCTCTAATGAAATACGGCAAGAATTGTGACAATCAATAAATACGTTGATTTGAAAGGAAAAGAGAATTTGCAAATATTAAAAATTATTCATGGACGATGCAAACCAAAGCATATCATATTTTTGATAGCAACAATAAGGTAATTTTTGGCTCATGTACAATATATGATGAAACAAAATAAGGTAGATTATGAGAAATTAAATGTGAACTAGAAGCATATTGTCGATACCATGAGATATCTATCCCAAAAGTTCATTATGCTATATGGTACAAAGATGCTGATCTACCAGTTTTATAGTGTAGACGATTTGGAGCTTTCTATACCTACTAGATGATGTAGATGTACACATAATCCCATTTTTCAATCTTGTAGATTTTATGGAGTATCACAACTCGGTTTCTTTTAACTAGACTGATCATTTGTTAGTATAGATTGTCTAAACATTATTTTAGCTAGAAATTCACTATTCCCTTTTAGTTTAATTGCCCGCACAATTTTCATGACTAGCTCTTCAAACTCTAATCTTTGAGAAATTTTAAACAAATTAGATCCACCACTATCATAGTCATCCAATTTGATTATGAATAATCCCTTTTTAATCTGATTATCCCTTTTTAGTTTGATTGCTTGCATAATTTTCATGACTAGCTCTTCAAACTCTAATCTTTGAGAAATTTTAAGCAAATTAGATCTACCACTATCATAGTCATATCCAATTTGACTATGAATAATTTTGTCTTTCCAGTGAACACTATCATATGGGGGTTTCATTTTCAGCAAACATATTTTTCACTTCGAATTAATTTTATGTAACCATCATTGAACATATTTATTATTTACTTTATTTTATATTTAAAATATTCACAACCTTCATACTATTTAACACTCGAACTCCATAACCTAACATAGTTTTATATTTAAAATATTCTCTAACTTAATTTATAAATAAGTTGTATAGAAAGATATGCAACAAAAAATAATAATAACTTTGGAAACGTTACCGTAGTCTAAAATAATAATTAAATTAAAATGACATTTCTATATAAAAAATTATGTATCTTAAAAATAAACTTTTCCTTCATATACCAAGTCTATAAAAATAAAACTTCACATATATTCAGGTGAAAAATGAAAACTTGTATCAAAATATTTGAAATCAATATTTCGTTTATAATAATTAATATTAGATAATATTAACAAAAAAAATTATTATAAACTTACCACAAAGCATGAATCTTCAAATCTGACTTGTCACATTTTTATGTGTTGAATAATAGAGTAGTTGTCGAAAATGCAATATGTAGTCTATAATTTATTTTTCTAAAGATAGCAAGACAAAAAAAAATTAATAAAATCATGTACCACAGTGAAACAACATTATAATACATTGGAGTTGTAGAATACATATTGTTCTAATAATAATATATAATTGTAAAGATAATTTACTTATGAAATTTCCTATATGATTCCATTTCCCGCATAATTTCTTGCGCCATTTTTATTTCCTTACTCCACTTTTTATTTCTTGGGCGATTCTAAAAATCTTTGTTTCTGTAACGCCATTAACTTTTTAAATTGCTAAATTGTAAGTGTAATAATATCCTTTGATAACTTTTAAATTGTTACACTTACAATATAACAATGTATCATTTAAATGTGAGAATCTTAATCTTACCTTGGGTGCCTTATCAAAGCGTAGAATATATTCCTTCTGACGTAATGACATTGTTTCACTTATAATATAAGATTTGACAATAAAAGAGGAGAAATAATATTGGTTCATAAAATTGCTAGACAACATTAAAACAAATTAAAATTTACTATTTTCATTGCAATGATAATATAATAATACATTTATTATACTATGACTGGAACAAAACCTTTGAAATGTCAATAAAACATCATTCTTGTAGATATGTTTCAAAGAATATTGTTTGTATAAATAGTTTTTTTTGCAGAACACCATTTTTGTAAAGCCCCATAAAATTGGATGAAACCGAAGGAATAAGACTCAATTTGCTCCTTGAACTTGACACATTATATACCCAAAAATTAAATTTTTATAATTTACCCCTTGAACTTGCATCAAAAGTACAAAATCGGAATATCTATCTCAAAAAATAAATTATTTCATATAAATCAAATATGATTAAAAAGTGATTAAATATTTTATCTAAATCAAATACAATTAAAAAAATAATCAAATAAAAAATAATAATATTTTTCTAACCAGATATTTCAATATAATCAAATATTTTTATAATTCTATAATCTTTTTAAAATCAAATATTCATTAAATTATTTTTAAATCAAATAAGTAAATTTTCTATAATTATTATTATATTCTTAAATAATTTTTTATTTCTAATTTTAAATTTTTAAGTAATTTTCTAGTTGATGCTCTATACAATATGCTCCTTGAATTTGCATCAACTAAACAAAACGTCCAGTTTTTTTAAAATCTTTTTTTATAGAGTTTTAACTAATAAAAATTACTTAAAAATTTAAAATTAGAAATAAAAAATTATTTAAAAATATAATAATAATTATAGAAAATTTACTTATTTGATTTAAAAATAAGTTAATGAATATTTGATTTTAAAAAGATTATAGAATTATAAAACGGAGGATATTTCTAACCCGAAATATCAAACACAATTATAATAATTTGGTTTTCACTAACAGTTTAGTTTGAAAAAAGTGAAACCCATTCGATTTGATAATTTTCTCAACTCAAATAAATCAAAGTTTCGATCTCGTATGAAGTTGGAGACCCTCCATTTTGTATAGAGCATTTATTTTTTATTTTTTTATATTCATTTTGGATTTTAGAGAATTTTTTTTTTTAAATAGATAATGATCTTTATCCTAATGGTTCAAATTTTTTATATTCACGGTAAACAATTAGTTCATGGATAATCAGACTATATATTAAAAATTTACAGAATTTGTCTAGACAACCACTTTAAAGTTCTATCAATTTTCATTAAGATTTCTTATTAAATCAGTTGATTTCTTAATAGATCAGCTAACAACAATTATTTTAGTTATAATAATTTTATTCTATATATGAATGGTCTTCAGGATAGGGATTCTGTCCTCCCTATATTATTTATATTGATTCGAAATTATTAATGAAATCGTAATACAATTAAACTTTAATAAATTAATAACCTCTTTAAATAATAGTTTTTTTCCAATCCCAACTTAGGCCGATTTACAAAATTAGTAATTCTAATAAATTAATAAAATAATAATAATATTTGGGAAAAACTTCACATAAATCTATGATCCCATCAATATTCTAAATTTGATAATTCTCTAAAGTTACAAACATAACTGGGACAATTTAGTAAAGTCCAATCTAATTTAGAGCAATGGAAAGAAGATCCACGAGAGATCAACATCACCTAAATTCAATTTCCATAGCTCTTTTTCAGCTTCAAAGTTTGTGAGCTTAGCATGCTTCATGTTTACCCAATATTTTGAGAACCGGACTGGTCATTAAACTGGTAAAGATAGGGGTCCATTGAGCTGAAAGATTTAATCGGATTTAATACGGTTCAACTAGATTTTTATATATAATATTTAAAAATAATTAAAATATATAATTTGTAAATTCTAAATGATCTTTACATAAATAATAAAAAATTATATATGATAAATATCCTTTAACTTAAGTCTAATAATATATAAATATAAAGTCTATTTAATAAAACTTCTAACTAATTGGAACAATACACAAAATAAAATTTTGATTTATTTTGAAAAATATAACAAAATAATAATAATAATAATAATAATAATAATAATAATAATAATAATAATAATAATAATAATAATAATAATAAATTATTCTAATTAAATAAAAAGACTCCTAAAATAACTCTAAATAGAAAATAGATCAAGATTCAGAATCTTTATTTGATACGGACTATTCGGACTCCACTATATATATGCTAAATCGAGACAATTACAATCAATTTCTCCCCAAAATTTCTGAGAGTTTAACAATTGGTGTGGTGAGTGTGGAACACACATTTAATCTCTTTTCAACCCTAGCTAGCCTTTACTTATCTATTCGTCATGGTCGCCAACTCAACTGAAAATTCAAACACTGAAGGCCAAAGCAATGACCATGGTGAACCTAGCCAGCAAATTACCCTCACCCTCCCGCCTGTAACCGATCCTCAAGTAGCGGCAGCCTTGGCGTAGGCTTATTCTCAGTTTACCACTATATTGAAAAACATCCTGGAGAGCTCGACACCCAATGGCGACTCCATTACACCTCCTAAACCCATAGACATTCCCCTTAACAGAGGGAAAGTTCATCCACCTTCCCCTAGACATCCAACTCACTCTTTCTTCGACCGATATCAGGAGGCTGAATCAAAGCCTATCCACCACCACGACCAAGAGGTTAGCCACACTCAAATTTTGGATGAGGCAAACCTCAGGGATGTAGTGAAGGAGCTGGTAGGAGAGTGTAAGGAATCAAAGGAGAACGATGATTATTGATAAGGTCCCAGTTAGAGCTATATGAGTTTGTTTATCCTGCTTCGGGCGAGAATAAAAACCACAGTATTTGAAAGGAGTATTAGGTTGCTTTATTGAATTCAAACCGAGCTTAAATACAAAATAGGAATCGATAACTACCCCCCCTTGATTCTTAGTGCATGACCAAGGATAATAACAACCCACTATAACCACTTACCCACTAAATTGAAAACACACAATCAGCAAATTTAACAAAACAAAAAAAGTAAAAATAGCCACGTAGCAAGCTTGACCTCATGCCCACTAATTGGATTGAAACTTTGAATTCATCTTGGACACACGAAGGGAACGACGTGGCACATCAATACCCTTCCCTTTGACAATGACCTTGTCCTCAAGGTCAAACGAAGGAAACTGTTCTTGGATAGTCCGAGAATCTTCCCAAGTTGCCTCTTCTTTCGATAACTTTTTCCATTTGACTAACACTTGTTCAACAAATTTAGATCCTTGCTTGATCCAAGGAGTCTCTAATATAGTATCTGGTTCCATAATCAAGACTCCATCATCAGTCATTGGTGGAAGAACTGAACTGGCAGGGATCCCTTCACCCACCCTCCTCTTGAGTAGAGAAACATGGAATACTGGGTGAATACGGGACCCATGAGGTAGATCCAACTTGTAAGCAATGTTTCCAACTCTTTCAAGAACATAATAAGGTCCATAAAATCGGCTAGAAAGCTTGTGACAAGCTCGGTAAAACACAGAATGTTGGCGATATGGGTGCAGCTTTAAGAAAACCAAATCACCAACCTAAAATTCGACTTCTCGTCGCTTAGAATACGCCTGCTGCTTCATCTGATTGTTTGCCTCATGTAAATTGAGTTTGAGCTGTTATAATAACTCATCACGTGCCCTTAAATTGTGGTCCACTTCATTAACAGGAAAGTCGCCGACAGGGTAATTCTGCATAGATGGAGGGGGTCTGCCATAAAGAGCTTGAAAAGGGGACATACCTATAGAAGCATGATATGTTGTATTGTACCAGTATTCAGCCTAAGGAAGGAACGAAAGCCATTTGCGAGGTTGTTGGTATACAAAGCTTCTTAAGCACTGTTCAATGCACCTGTTAACCACCTCCGTTTGACCGTCGGTCTGTGGATGATAGGCAGAACTCATCTTTAGTTATGTGCCTGACATTTTGAAGAATTCTTGCCAGAATCGACTAAGAAAGATCGGATCTTTATTAGAGATAATAGTCCTGGGCATGCCATGAAGTTTCACAACATTTTCAATAAATTTTTTTGCTATTGCCTTTGCTGTGTATGGATGAGCCAGTGCCACAGAATGAGTAGATTTACTCAATCTATCGACAACTACTAGGATTGAATTCTTCCCATTAGAAGATGGCAGCCCCTCTATAAAATCCATTGAAACATCATCCCAAAGTTGGCAAGGAATGGGTAATGGTTGAAGAAGACCTGCAGGTGACATAGTTTCTATTTTTGTGCATTGGCAAACCTCACAAGAGGCAATAAAGTTTTTTATGGCTTTGTGCATGGAAGGCCAATAGAACTGTTGGGCCAAGCGTTTGTAAGTTCGCAGAACCCCGGAATGGCCTCCCAACGGTGAATCATGAAATTCATGCATAAGTTGATCCACTATAGGAGACTTTGAAGGAACCACAACTCTATTCTTATAAAATATCAAGCCATTACGCCAACCATATGGCTGTCCTGGTTTCTCAGTGGCGAATTTCCCTATATGTTGCATGTAAGAGTCACCTGTGGCAGCAGATTTGATCTCATCCCATAAAGAGGTTTGTGGAATTGAGATAGTAGTAAGGGATGGACTGCCAGACATCCTGGACAAAGCATCGGCAATGCTATTCTCCTTACCTAGTTTATAATGGATTTCATAGTCATAACCGAACAATTTTGCTAACCACTACTGCTGTTCCGGAGTGCCTATGCGTTGTTCCAACAGATGCTTTAGACTCTTTTGGTCCGTATGAATGTAGAATTTCTGCCCAAGCAAGTAAGGTCTCCAAATTTTAATAGACTGAAGGATGGCCAACATCTCTTTTTCATAAACAGACCGGGATTTCTTAGCTACACCCAAAGCACGACTCATAAAAGCAATAGGTCTGCTTCATCACCGGAAGCTTCTGCTTTGATAACAAATGGTGCATGGAAATTCGGTATAGCCAGGATGGGTGTAGTCGTCATAGCCTGTTTGAGAGCAGTGAAGGCATTCTCAGCTTCATCATTCCATCCGAATTGACCCTTTTTTAATAAAGTAGTGAGTGGCCTGACGATAATACCGTAGTGGCGGACAAACTTCCTGTAATAACCGTTGAGACCTAAAAATCCATGCAACATGTGCCTGTACTCGTAGGGTGTTCTGAGTTTTCTAGCTAAAAAGGGCAAGGAGCGAAATTTCATGCTCCTCCGGTAATGCAAAATTAGCATCACTCTCTTCCTCATATCCTTCTAATAATAACAATTGGGGACTGTTGCACCGATGCCCAAAAGAGAATTTCTCGTCATAATTAAAGCAAAGCCCTTATGCTCGTCATTTTTGCATCTCTTCCCATGATAATCTCTTAAAACTAGATGTGGCTCTAGGTTTCGTGATAGGAGCAGAGTCAAAGTTAGTGCGAGTGAATGATTTTGGGAACTGTCATTGTTGTTGCAACTGCTCGTCCCTCATACAAGCAAGGCCAATCGCCTCCTTCAAGGAACGAGGCTTAAACATTCGTATTCCTTCAGCAATTTCTAGTTTCAACCCGCTAATCAAAGTGCCAATTAGTGCCTTTTGATTCTAGAAGTGAACTCTGTTTCCTAGCTTCTCGAATTCCTGCAGATAGTCTCGCAAACGTCCCATTTGCTTGATTTTGGATAAAGCCTCATCAAAATCTTCATACTTTGTTAGCCCGAATCGAGCCCAGAGTTCTTCAAACATTGACCAAGTTAGCTCAAGGTTATCCTCCCGACATGTATGCTGTAGCCACTACTACCATTGATTAGCCTCTCCGATCAGGTGGAAAGATGCTAATGGTAGCTTTTGAGATTCAGAGGTGTTTTGATAGTCAAAAAACTGATTGGCTTTAGAAAACCACTCAGTGGGATCTTCTCCAAAAAATTTTAGAAATTCCAATTTAGCCAATTTGGAAAAGAACATCTGTTGCCCACCCTCACCTTATTTTTTTGATGATTCTGAAGCGGATTGGCTGGTTGGGGTGTGAGGTGTTGTGTGGGGATGGTTTTGCATTTGGTTTTGTTGTGTGTGAGAGGTTTGTGTTTGGGTGGTAGGGTCATTAGGGTTAAGAGGAAATTTGGGTGGAAGCAAGTGTAGCAGACAAGTTGCTGATGGCTTCTTCGATGTGTTTGAGTTTATCTGTCAATCCGGTCTCCATTCGAGTAAAGTCATTCTAGAGCCCACCAAGACCAGCCTCTAAGAGCTCTATGCGTTCCTTATTGGTGGTCATGGCTCTGATACCAGTGATAAGGTCCCAATCAGAGCTATATGAGTTTGTTTATCCTGCTTCGAGCGAGAATAAAAACCATAGTATTTGAAAGGAGAATTAGCTTGCCTTATTGAATTCAAACCAAGCTTAAATACAAAATAGGAATCGATAACTATCCCCCTGATTCTTAGTGCATGACCAAGGATAATAAGAACCCACTATAACCACTCACCCACTAAATTGAAAACACACAATCAGTAAATTTAACAAAACAAAAAGAGTAAAAATAGTCACATAGCAAGCTTGACCTCATGCCCACTAATTGGACTAAAACTTTGAATTCATCTTGGGCACACGAAGGGAACGACGTGGCGCATCATTTATGGTTTCTGCCAAGACTTGCCATTATCTCCCACCATCTTAGCCACAGCCTTCCCCCCTAAATTCAAGCTCCCCATCTTCCAATTTTATGACGGCTACACTGATCCAAGAAGTCATTTAGCAACTTTCTAAACTATAATGTATTTGCAAACCAACTCAGAGGACTTAACGTGTAAATTTTTCCCAATCACGCTCAAGGGCGTTGCATAGGAGTGGTACCAAACGCTTAAGATAGGGTCCATACACTCTTTTTCATAGCTAGCTATGGCGTTTCGAGCTTGTTTCATAACCTATATCCCATATAAGAAGATCTCGTTTGACCTAGTGGATTTGAAGAGAGAGGAAGGGGAAACCTTACGACAGTATGTGGCTAGATTTCAAAAGATGGCTATACAGGTGGAGAACTTAAATGATGAAATACCTGTTAGCTCAATGACTAAGAATTGCAAGTACAATAAATTGTTTCGAAAACTTGAATTTTGATCCACCTCTGACTTTTGTCGAGCTCATGGAAAGGGCTCATAAGTACACCAAATTTGATGAAGCTTATAAGGTCCAACAGCAATATAAGTCAGCCTCGAAGGAAAAATTCAGATCTAGAAGGCATTCACCACCTAGAGACAGGCACTTACCTAGAAGGAGATCGCCCGTCCGACCCCTCCGAACAAGTTACTTGGTCTGAACTCCTTATACCAGGAAAGGCGAGTCGTCACGGGACTCAAAATTCACCCTAGTGAACAAAACTCGCTCGGAGATCTTATCTTGGATCCAAGAGCAAGGTGATCGGATCCAATTCTCATTTCCCAAGAAGATGAGGGAAGACGTGGTAGGCTATAGAGATAAAAGTAAGTTTGCAAGTTCCACAGAGATGTGAGTTCCATAGAGATGTGGGTCATGAAGCTGATGCCTGCTGGCAATTGAAGAGGGAGATAGAACACCTCATACAGATGGGCAAGCTGAAGCAGTTTGTGGGAAATGATAGGTAGGAAGGAGGACAATCCAATAGATCAAACAGAGGTGATCAAACTCTAGGTACCATTCATACTATCTTTGGTGGTTCGGCGAGTGGTGACAACAAGTCAGCAAGGAAACAGAGAGCTAGAGAAATATAATCCATTATACCCCAATATAAGCCACAATGATGCCCTGGTAACTAAAGAAGTCTTGGAAAACTTTTTGGTGAAAAAAATCCTGGTTGATGGAGGTAATGCAGTTAATATGATGACCATGGAAGTATTCAAGGCCCTTAAATTAAATCCGATAAAACTTAAGCCAGTTCGAACTCCTCTGGTTGGTTTAGCAGGCAAGCCAGCACAGGTGGCATGAGCAATTGATATAGATATGGAGCTCGGTAGTGAAAATGCTTCAAGGAGATTCAAAGTGGAATTCATGGTATTGGACATCCGGTTTCCATATAACGTAATACTGGGAAGACCTACTTTGTATGAGATAGAAGCGGTAACAAGCATAAGATATTTAACTATGAAATTTTACTCAGATGGGGGTGAAGTGGTGGCTGTGAGAGGTGACTAGAAAGCAGCAAGAGAAGCATATGTAGTGGCTTTAAAGGGCCTGCCATTGAGCCTACCAATCATGTGGATGCCAGAGAAAGAATCAATTGATCAACCCACAGAGCACCCTCCTTTTGATATTCCTAGACATAAAGGAAATTCAGGCCCTGACCCAGTGGGCAAATTGGTCACATGGGAAATAGAGAAAGGAAGGAGCATAAAGTTGGGAGCTGACCTACCAGGCAAAGTACAAGAGAGCGTGAAGGTAGTCTTTGAAAGAAGATAGGTCCAGGCACTTACAAACTGAGAAAAATCAAAGGAGCCGAGCTACCCAGAACTTGGAATGCTGACAATCTTAAACGAGCATACTGTGCTTATTCATTTTATGATATGTAAAAAGTTAAGTCATTTGAAATAATGAAATATGATAGGGCCTCAGGTTTTTTCACTTGGCGCATCATGCCCTTTAATAACAACAATGGACGTGAAGCCTCAAGTTTTTCCTGAAGGACTTTACTTAAAATTTTTGTGTTTATCTGCAACTATACCGTTCTCTAATGGCTTAAGCAGCCTAGCTTTCTCAGTCCTAACGGACCCATTCTCCAATGGCTTAAACAACCTAGCTCTCTCGGTCATAAGTGACCCATTCTCCAATGGCTTAAGTAGCCTATCTCTCTCGGTCCTAGGGGACCCATTCTCCAATGGCTTAAGCAGCCTATCTCTCCTGGTCCTAAGGGACCTTTTCTCTAATGGCTTAAGCAACCTAGTTCTCCCGGTCTTAAGAGACACCAATGGCTTAAGCAACCTAGTTCTCCTGGTCTGAAGGGACCCATTCGCCAATGGCTTAAGCAGCCTAGCTCTCTCGGTCCTAGGGGACCCATTCTCCAATGGCTTAAGTAGCCTAGCTCTCCCGGTCCTAAGGGACCTGTTCTTCAATGGCTTAAGCAGTCTAGTTCTCCCGGACCAAAGGGACCCGTTCTCTAATGGCTTACGCAGCTTAGTTCTCCCTGTCCGAAGGGACCCGTTCACCAATGACTTAAGCAGCTAGTTCTCCCGATCTTAAGCGACCTGTTCACGAATGGCTTAAGCAGCCTAGTTCTCCTGGTCCGAAGGGACCCTTTTGCTAATGGCTTAAGCAGCCTAGTTCTCTCGGTTCGAAGGGACTCGTTCGGCAATGGCTTAAGCAACCTAGTTCTCCCGGTCTTAAGAGACACCAATGGCTTAAGCAACCTAATTCTCCCGGTCTGAAGGGACCCATTCGCCAATAGCTTAAGCAGCCTAGTTCTCCCGGTCCTAAGGGACCTACTCGGCAATGGCTTAAACAACCTAGTTCTCCTGGTCCTAAGGGACTCGCTCATCAATAACCTGAGCAACCCACACCCTTCTCCAGCCAAAGGAACAGTCCGCCAAAAGGCTTAACACTTTGATAATATATCAAGGTAGAAGCATTAGTCACTCAAGTTGGTGAGATGGTATTTACCAAGTTATTTTTATTAGGAAAGAAACCTCTTATACTCAATATTCACAGCAAGCAACAACATTAATTTAGATCGCCAGACGTTAGTCACAACAATAACATGTCCGGATAATAGAACAAAAAACTAAAAGTAAGTATAAGAGACTGGAAGGCTAAACATCTTGATTTTTTCATTAAGTTAAAAAGAAATTTTACATATGCATAAATACAAGAGATTCCTACACTAAATCTACAATAAGTTATAAATAAAAAACGCTCAATGAATATTATATTTGGACATAAATGACCAAATAATTGATAGGGGACTACTGTTAACATATAATAATAAATTATTCTAATTAAATAAAAAGACTCTTAAAATAACTCTAGGAAATAGATTAAGATTAAGAATCTTTATTTGATACGGACTATTCGAACTCCACTGTATATACGCTAAATATACCCTAAATCGGGACAATAATAATCAATTTCTCCCCAAAATTTCTGAGAGTTTAACAATAATAATAATAATTATTATTTGTATAAAATTTTTATTATAACAATAAAATTATTAAAACAATAAAATTTGATTTATTATTAGTATTATTGTTTTACCAATATTATTATTATTATTACTGTAACATTATTATTGCTTACTAAAAAGTAAGCCTAATCCTTTTAATGCTATAAAAAAAAAAAAAGAGTAAACGCTAATATATAGAAAAAAATAAAACAATGGTATAATAGCCACGTGACTAAGAAAAAGTTAAAGCTTTAAAAATTTGGAGTTTTGAATGGGTTGGCTTTTTCTTTCCTATAGAAAACAAAGCATTATATTACAGTGGTCGATAAATACCCAGGAGAGACAAATCTTCAATCCCAAATTGTAGTCCAACCACCGACATCAGGCGAAGCATCTCGCCGATTCAATTCAGGCGAAGGTGGTCCGGCCACCATCCGCTCTTAGAGCAATCCACAGGTCCAACTCTTTTCGTTTTTGTCTTTCTTTTTTTTTATTTGCTGGTTTGATTTGAACTGCAGTAACTATTCAAACCGGTTCACTGGTTCTTACCCAATTCAAAACGGTTCTGACCAATTTTTTTGTCTCCCGATTTATGCACCTAACTCAGACTGGACCACAGTTTGATTTTTGATTAAACTGGTCGAACCAGCCGGTCCGGTCCAATTTTCAGAACTTTGTGTCACCCAACAAAAAAATCTAGCATTGTTTTTGAAGAAATTAATTCCTATAATTTGAAGCCCTGAAATAAGTTTTTCTTCCTTCTCTTTAAACTCTTCTTTCAAGTCTTTGATAATAAAATTTGTGTCAAAAAACCATGTTGGATGATATTAAGTTTGTGTTGTAATTAAGCTAAAGCGTGACATTTTAGTGTACCAGCAACCAGTACTTTATTATTGGATTAAATGATCCTATTGGAAAATTTGAAAAGCATAGATAGGCTATAAAAAATATGAATTCAATTGATTTTATTTGAAGATCATTTATATTTTCATATTTTTGAGATATTGTGTTAATTTTGTTAATTTAGCCTTTTGGATTTTAGCCATTAAAAAAATTATCTTTGTTTTAAAATTGAACTCCGATCGATAAATTTATGAATTTAATTTTCTCATTTTGGATTTCTGATTCTTAAAAAAAATTACTTCTTTTGTTCCTTTTACAGTGTGGTTTTAAGATTTTAGCACTAAAATTAAGAAAAAAATTTGACTAAAACACTTTTTTTATGAAAATATACTCTCAATTTTTATTTATTTTATTTATTTTTTTTGAAAGCTTAAGGAGAGACTTTATTTAAAGAAATAATGTAAATACAAGATAGATGAAACCATATCCTAAACTACAAGACTTGCACATTGGTAGGATACTCTTGCTAAAGAATGATTATCCATGTTAGCATGTCTATTAATCCAATAACTAAGATGACATTACGATAACGAAGAAAAGACTTATAATCCTCAATTACCACACCAAATTTAGAATAATCCAAAAAATTGAAATACAAAGCATAAACAAAGAGACTGATAGTAACATTAAATACAATCTAAACCTATCATATTACTAATAGCCCATTGAAAGTAGCTCGTAAGGCCAAAACTTCAATCAATTTTGCCTCAAGATACACCAAGAAATTGTTAGAAATTGTCTTATGAAACACACCCTCCTAGCACTCAAAAATAGCTCCAAATCCTGACATTTGTTATAGAGGGAAAAGAGCCCCATCCATAAATGTAAACCAAGCATGTTGAGGCATATAAATCCGAGAAGAAGAACCATGGAATACCTAAGTAGGCTATCCAACATGTGTAATAGAGGCACAAAAAATATTATGAATAGCTAAACCTGGATCACCATGTAGAATTGACAAGGAATGGGAAGTAGATGAATTCGCCGATCCTGAAATGTGAAGCATACAGGAATGTATCCAATTCTGCAAAGAGATATTATATGATTGCAAATCTCAAGAGTGATTAGATGCACAGAATTCCACACAACTTGATTACGAAAATACCATAATTTCCAAGCCATGAAGACAAATTAAGCAATTCTTGTATGAGTAGAAGAATTAATAATCTGAATAAAATATGCCTTGAAAGAGTATGAAGATAAAGGAATAGGAACACTAAAATGCATGCTCACTTCTTTAGCTATAAAAGACTACAATAAAACATGATCTATAGTCTCAACATCATTACAAAATACCAAAGCATATTCACATCTATTTCTCTTCCAAATAAATTATCCTTAATTGGTAAAATGCCCTTCAAACTATGCCACATAATTTCTTTAGCTTTAGACAACACCTTGACAGGCAACAGGTCAAACACCTTTCTCCTTGGTATATAGAACTGAAGCAGTAATACCAATAAAGTTTGGAAGTAATAAAAGCCTAAAAATTAGCTTAGACTTGGTGGAGAAACTTAGAAAAGACGTTGTAGTTTGAGTCGAAGCATAAAAGTAAAGGGTAAGAAGGTACTTCAATAAGCAATTCCAAGCCAAGTAATTTAAGGAAGGTCACAAGTTCTGGTGAAAGGCACAAATTACTGAAGGTTCAGCAGGCGTAGGAAAATTAGGATAAAATTGGAAAGGCTCTTATAAAGTATTGAAACAGCTAGGTCCGAGCACGTACAAGATGAGAAAGATTAAAGGAGCCGAACTGCTTAGGACTTGGAACATTGACAATCTCAAGAAAGCATATTGTATTACCTTATTTAATGATATGTAAAATTTTTTATATTTGAATGAATAATAACAAGACCTCAGGTTTTTTCACTTAATGTATTTCACTTAATGTATCATGCCCTCCAAAGATAAAAAGAGACATGATACATTAATTTTTTTCCTGAAGGATCTTACTTAGAAATTATTTCCTCTAGTGCAGGTTAAATAATTTGCCAAATGGTCTAAGCGGCTCCATCCATATTTTAGACATAGACAATTCGCCAAGTGGCCTAAGCGGCCCAACTTTTCTCCATCCATAGTTCGAACATAAATAGTTTGCCAAGTGGCCTAAACATCCCAATTTCCTCCGTCCATAGCTCGCACATTTAGTTTGTCAAATGGCCTAAGTGGCCCAACTTTCCTCCGTCCATAATTTAGACACATACTGTTCTCAAAGTGGTGTAAGCGGCCCAACTTTCCTCGTCCATAGTTTAGACATAGAAAGTTCTTCCAATGGCCCAAACTGTCCAATTTGCTAAGTCCACAGTTCAGATACATAAAGTTTGCCATGTAGCCTAAGTGGCTCAATTCTTAAAGTAAATGTTAAACAAAGTTTCAAGTGCATATTCTAGATATACTTAGATCACCCAGTTGGCTTATATAACACACAATTCAGATAAATGCAAGCAAAGGAAATCAGATACAAACTGGCAAATGAAGAGACTAAGTAAATAAAGCATAGAGGAAGCAAAGCACTTTCAAAATTTCTCCATTTCATTAAGCAGAAATTTTTTACATCAATGTTACAAAAATTCTTATAATAAATTAGAAATGAAAAAAACCTATGGAATAACCTAAGTAGTTACATCTCTCTCTAATGGAGAGGGCGAACTGTCCCTTGAATAGCTCGATTGAGCACCTTCGCCTTTTGCTCCTTCGCCATCTTCTTCTCCTTCCTCATCAACTCCCTCTGGGTAAATGATCCAATCCCATTCAACATCTAACTGCTTTTCCTTAAGTCTGGCTAAGATGTTGAATCGAAGACTTAGGCAAGCCTTAGCCAAATCCTCCTCCTTGGACTCATTTTATCCCCTAAGTTCTTGAAGCTCAACCTTCATCTCCTTTACCTGCCTCTCTTGCCCTTCCATTTGGATCTCCATCTCTATTTTTTTTCAAGAGACTTTAGTTCTCTCTCAACTTATCTAGATCTGCGTCCCCCGCAGCAAGCTTGGCTTTGTGATGTGCCTCTTGCTCCTGCAAAGTAGTCCCGACATCCTTCAAGGGGATCTCTATCTCATTTTTCTTAACTTCCAACTCTACTAAAGCGAACTTCAACCTAGTCAATTGGCATACTGGAGATTATTGGCATTCACCGCTTAAAACAAACATTGGTTCAGGAAATCCTTGGTCACTCGATCATCCATATGCTCAAAATATCGAGCATCATCAGGAAATAGGTAGGCATGAGGTAATTCTCTACTGGGGCCATCATCTTGGACACTACAGTTTTCCCCATATCTAGACATGAAATAAGATCTAAGATCTGCAGCTTGAGTACAAGGAGGAGGAGGGGGAGGAGCTAGAATTGGATTAGAAGCACATGTAGATGCAAGCACTTTCCTTTCTTGCTTTCTAGAAGGCTCAGCAGGCAGACTCTGAATGGGCAGTTTGGCAAATGGTTCAACATTAACATGTTGATTCTCAAGCACTGATAGGGGAACCCCTTTCTAACCTTGAACAACCGCCTTCTTCTTCATGACATCGGCAATCTTTCTTAGCTTTAAGCCCTTGCTTTTCTCGGGAACCATTTCTACACAAAAACAAAAGGAAAAAAATTAATAGATGCTAGTTTAAACAATCCTAAGCGAAGTAACCAAAGAACAAAAAAGTACCATGATCAAAGGTGTTGGATTTAATGGGTCTACTAGGCGAATGGATGGGATAGCCCTCAATTATCACTCTCTTTAAGTCCACACAGTTGAGCCCTTTAGCCTTTATTAAGTCAACAACGCCTCAGTCATAAGGAGTGGGTGGCTCTAAAAGGAAGTAATGGGGATCTATGGACTAGTTGTTTGGAATACCGAACCCTCTAGGGAACTTTATGATGAAGTACTTAAACTTCTAGTTTTTTAGGGTTGAAATTTTAGAATTCTTTGCAAAAACATTGTAATTTGTCTTCGCCTAGAGATAGTAGTGACCGTCATTGGGGCGAAAGATAAATGGTATAGATCTCGAACCACGCTGGCAGTTAGATTAGTCCCGTCTTCCTGAGCCAGTGCAATTATACCACAGAGAAACCTCAAGCCATTGGTGCAACTAGCTTATGATAACTTGATAACCATTAAAAAATGATTTTAGAGGCTCGAAAAGAGGGAGCCGAGCCCCAGATCAGAAGCTTTCTTCATACATCATTATCAAATCCTCATCTAAAGAAGAGTTCACACTCATATCTTCAGAAGATCGAATTAACCTATACTCTAGAGAAATGTTATAAGTGTAATATATGTCCGACAGCTCACTGTCATCGATGTTAGAAGGCACATCAATAATCCAAACATTCTCCTTTCTCCCTCTCGCCTCGCCCACTCTTGAGTCTATCTCCTTAGCATGCTCGCCGCCAATTTGCTCATGTAGTATTTGGACATCCTCATCGCTAGAGGAACCCATAATCTCAAACAAATTAAGGAACGAAGGAAAGAAGACATAGAGAGAGAAGTGTCCTAGAGAGAGAAGTTCTGAGAGTCAAGAATTTGCAGTGTAGCAAATGAATAAAGAAATAATCTTTATATAGTCCAGATGAGGTATGGGAAGAGTCGCTTTATTAAATGAGGCAACTCCTTAAGTGCTCTCCTAACCTAGACTGAAGCCTCGGAGCCCACAACTGCCCAAAAGAAAAGATAGTGTCATGATTATAAAAAAAATAATAAATAAAATAATAACAGCAATAATGATAAATAAAGAATTGAAAAATACCCTACAAATATTACATTTAGACATAAATGACCAAATAACTGAAGGGACACTACTGTTAACATATAATAATAAAATATACTTAATAAATAAATATTAGACTCCTAAATCAACTCTAATTAATAAATAATTTCGAATTTCGAATCCTTATCTTATACCGATTATCCGGACTCTACTATATATATCCCAATTCACCCCAAAGATGGGTAATAAATAATTTACTACACCTCAATTCTGAGAGCTTAACAGGACCTAAATAATCCCTTTGTTATCTTAACTCAACAGCCTAATATTTATTGAGATACACCGTTTTAATAATCCAAAACTAATACCAACTAGACCTGTATCTCTTTCATCTCTCTGATTCTCTTGTTAAACTTGTCTCCTTTGATCCATCGAGTCCACCTCTCTCTCAGTTGTCTCTTAATCTACATCTATGTCCATATCAATTTTCATAAAAAATTTTCTTTTGTATCTAACGTTGTCCTCTGTAGCCTTAAATGGATTGTGTCTATCTCTAAATTGGTCAATTAATTTTCATAGTGCAATTATAATACTACTATAATGCTCTTAAACTCAAAACATGACACCTATAATATTCTTGAATCCAAAATGACATGCATGTTACAACTACAATTTTCAAAAAGTATATATATATATATATATATCTTATGTGTAAACACAATCAAAAAGCATCTCTAGGTCCTCCACTCTGGAGCTTAAGCTGGATTTTGGCTTGCATTAGCAGGAGTTTCATTGAGTTGGCTTGTATTCAGTTCTGTCTAGGATTAGTATTTAGTTCTTATCTTTTTTTCTTGGCTTGTATTGCTTCCTAGCTGCATGTGAAATTATTTAACAATTTCAAAGATAGACACAATCCATTTACGACTACAGAGGACAACGTTAGATGTAAAAGAAAATTTTTATAAAAATTGATATGGACAGCGGACTCGATGAACCAAAGGAAATGAGTTTGACAAGAGAGTTAGAGAGATGAAAGAGATACAAGTGTAGTTGATATTGATTTTGGGATATTGAAATAGTGCGTCTCAATAAATATGAGGTGTTGAGTTACATTAGCCAAAGGGATTATTTGGGTCCCACCATTTATAATTTTATAACGCAAAAATTAACTCTACTTATCATTTAGGGTACAGTTATCACTAAAGTTCGTAATTAGGGTGTGTGTGGAACAAATGTGGTTTTATGGTGAAATTGCAATAATCTATGAAGTTGATGCTGAAAGTATACACTACGCCATTTTTTAAATAATAAATTAAAAAGCTCCTAAATATAGCTTATACAAAAAATAGTTAATTGAAACTTATATCAACTATCAGTTGCTGATTAAAAAAACTTATCAAAAACTGGAACTTAACTGTTAGAATACGAAACAACTATCACATGTATGTAGCTAAACCAAATACACTCTAATGGTCCGTTTGGAGCAAATGAATTCGTTATATTTGGTATGCTACAATTTATAATAAAAAGTTCAATTGAATTTCATAAATTATGTTTGGAATAAAATTTTAAATAAAAATTCATTTATCTTTATTTTTTATGACACCCTTGACATAATAATTTAACAAAAATAAATAACAAACACCAATTATTTTTATTATGTACAATATAATAACTTGTCATTTTTTATTAAAATATAAATAATAAATTTCATATAAATAAGTGTGCTAATATTCCATGCTAATTAATTAATTATTTAAGAAGTAACATTCAATAGACTAATTATTTTTAATTGATATAAAAAATTTTCTTGATTTAAGTATTTAATTTGGAAATTAAAAAAAAATTATTAAGAATGTTACTCTACTATTACTTTAATTGCATTTAAAAATAATTGTTGATACTCAGTTTTTTAGTTTCATAGTAATAATAACTAACTGAATTACTAGACTTCTAAAAAAAAATGTCATTACTGATTTGAAATTTTATAAAAAAATATAAAATAACGTCATTATTAGATTAAACAAAATAATGTTATTATAGTTTGGAATTTTTCAAAGAAAATAAACAAAAAGGAATAAAAAATAATTGAGTTTATAGTGAAGGGTAATTTTATCAATAAATATTTAATAAAGGTGATTTTATCAATAAATATTTTAATGGTCAATTTTATGGAATTTATTTACAAATTTCATTAATTTTAATATAATTTCAGTTAGACATATTCAATTTTATAAAATTCAATTCGTAGAATTTAAATTTATATTTTTTTCAATTTAAATATAATATTTTAAATTTTCAAATGAATTTTATAAAATTTTATAAAATTCATTTGTTTTAAAGGAGTTTTGACATCCAAAAGAAAAGAGCAAATATGAGGTGTAAACAAATGTATCGGGCTGAGGGGCCAATACATGGGCTTCTAGTGGGCTGAGGGGCCAATACTTAGTGGGCTCAGACTGGCCTTTCCAGTCAATTATAAACACCTATTATACCAACAACAAAAAAATAAAAAAAAAGTCAAAACTAAACAATAATAAAAATATAAAAACGGAAAATTCATATTTCTTAGCTTCCAGAACATGGGAAGAGAAAGGAAAGAGGAGGAAGCCACTTCATAGATTTAAGACAGAGTCGCCACTGCGATTAGGTTTTATCTTTACCGTTCTGTATGTCTCTTTGACCAATGACCGGTAATGGCTTTTTCCTTCTTTCCGAACACTTCATGTTTCAACCTTTTGTTTCTGTTTCATTTCGAATCTATTACTCCCGCTTGAATTATGTTCTTCAATTTGATGTTGTATCTGATGCTGTTTTCATTTCGTGATTGATTGAAAAGTTTTATGTAATTTGTGTGTTTGGTTTCTAGGAAAACTGGGTGAAACCACACAAAAAAAAAAGATTCCCCCTGGTTTTCACTTTATTATTTGTGTTTATGACCTGTTGAATATGGAGATTCTGGTTCTCGGTGATTTTTTGGTTGTATAAATTCTCGAGATTTATAATAAATTTTGTTGATTGTCATAATCACTGTGTGCGCGCTGGTTTTCTTTTGGTTGTTGTTTTCATTTCTTTTGCAAATCAGCAGAATCAAGTGCCATTTGTTTTTCTCAGTTTTTTGTTCTATTTTATTTTCAACACGTATTATCTATCTTTTTTATTTCTGCGTTAGCGGAATAAAGCTTTCAAGTGCTTGAAACTGTTAGGCAATTAAAAATTATTTAAGCTAGTTATTTTATTTTATTTTTAACTGGGCTTGTTTTAGAAAAGAGAAATACATATTTTTATGTTTGTTTTTCGTTTCAATTTTATCAGAATTTGAACTTTTTTTTATTTGTTTTTAACATTTCCTATATATATCGGCCTTGGTGGCTGTAATTGTAAAATGTATAGGGACTTTTCAAGTTAATGGAGTATTTAAGTGATTAAGCTTAATTTAATTTTGTTTAACTGGGTTTGCTCTGCAGGAGAAAAATACATAATTTAAAGCTTGGAGTTTAGTCTTGGGAGCTACAATCTTTGACAAATTGTTGTTATTAAATAGTGGATACTGTTATCAATGGCGTGGTTTAGAGCAGGCACTAATGTTGCAAGGCTTGCCATTAAGAGGACTCTATGTCAGAGTGGGTCATACACAACTAGAGCACAGGTCATTCCATCTCAGAGTCGATATTTCCATACCACTGTCTTTAAGTCCAAGGCGCAAACTGCACCTGTCCCACGACCTGTTCCTCTTTCCAGGCTAACTGATAGCTTCTTAGATGGAACCAGCAGTGTTTACTTGGAGGAGCTACAAAGAGCTTGGGAAGCTGATCCAAATAGTGTGGATGAGTCATGGGACAATTTCTTTAGAAACTTTGTGGGTCAGGCAGCAACATCCCCTGGAATTTCAGGCCAGACTATTCAGGAGAGTATGCGGTTACTGTTGCTTGTGAGGGCATACCAGGTTAATGGCCACATGAAAGCTAAGTTGGACCCACTGGGGTTGGAAGAAAGAGAAATTCCTGAGGATTTGGACCCAGCTCTTTATGGGTTTACAGAAGCTGATCTTGATCGAGAATTCTTTTTAGGGGTGTGGAGAATGTCTGGGTTCTTATCTGAAAACCGTCCAGTGCAGACCCTTAGGTCCATATTGACTCGGCTTGAGCAGGCATATTGTGGGAGCATTGGCTTTGAGTATATGCACATTGCAGATCGGGATAAATGTAACTGGTTGAGAGACAAGATTGAAACCCCAACTCCTATGCAGTACAATCGTCAGCGTCGTGAGGTTATTCTTGATAGGTTGATATGGAGCACACAATTTGAGAACTTCTTGGCTACCAAGTGGACAACAGCGAAGAGGTTTGGGCTTGAAGGTGGGGAAACTCTGATTCCTGGCATGAAGGAGATGTTTGATAGGTCTGCAGATCTTGGAGTTGAGAGCATAGTTATTGGAATGCCTCATAGAGGAAGATTAAATGTTCTTGGTAATGTTGTTCGGAAGCCTCTCCGACAAATATTCAGTGAATTTAGTGGTGGCACAAAGCCTGTAGATGAAGTTGGTCTCTACACAGGAACTGGTGATGTCAAGTATCACTTGGGAACTTCTTATGATCGTCCAACCAGAGGTGGAAAGAGAATCCATTTGTCTTTGGTTGCAAATCCTAGTCACTTGGAGGCTGTGGATCCGGTTGTTGTTGGAAAGACTAGAGCTAAGCAGTATTACTCCCAAGATGCGGACAGGACAAAAAATATGGGAGTTTTGATTCATGGTGATGGTAGCTTTGCTGGTCAAGGTGTTGTGTATGAAACACTGCATCTTAGTGCATTGCCAAACTACACTACTGGTGGGACTATACACATTGTGGTGAATAACCAAGTTGCTTTCACAACTGATCCAAGGGCAGGCAGATCTTCACAGTATTGCACAGATGTTGCAAAGGCTTTGAATGCCCCAATTTTCCATGTAAATGGAGATGATGTGGAGGCAGTTGTTCATGCCTGTGAGCTGGCAGCTGAATGGCGCCAGACTTTCCATTCAGATGTTGTGGTTGATTTGGTTTGTTATCGTCGATTTGGGCATAATGAGATTGATGAGCCATCTTTCACACAACCCAAAATGTATAAGGTTAGTCCAGTTATCAGTTCCTTTTAACTTATCTTGCTTTCTGCCTTTCGTCCCCCCACCCTCCCCTTTTTTTATTGTTGTCGTGGATGTATATCATGATTTTTCTGTTATTAGCATCTATCAACTGCTGTCATCAAATGCTTTAAGTGAACTCTCCTACCTTATTTAAATGAGTTAACAGGTCATTCGAAACCATCCCTCAGCTCTGGAAATTTACCAGAAGAAACTTTTAGAATCAGGGCAGGTGGGTGACGAAGATATTAAGAAGATACAGGAGAAGGTCATTACGATCCTTAATGAAGAATTCTTGGCTAGCAAAGATTATGTCCCTAAAAGAAGAGATTGGCTTTCATCGCATTGGGCTGGCTTTAAGTCTCCTGAACAGCTGTCACGTATCCGCAACACTGGGTATGTACCAGTCCTTAGTGTTCAAGCTGCTGTTGACTTAAGCCTCTTGTACTGACACTATTATGCAGGGTGAAACCTGAGATCTTGAAGAATGTTGGCAAAGCAATCACAACTCTTCCAGAAAATTTCAAGCCTCACAGAGCTGTAAAAAAGGTTTATGAACAACGTGCACAAATGATTGAAACAGGGGAAGGAATTGACTGGGCAGTTGCAGAAGCCCTTGCTTTTGCTACTTTACTTGTAGAAGGTAATCATGTTAGATTGAGTGGTCAGGACGTTGAAAGAGGTACATTTAGTCATCGGCATTCTGTAATTCATGATCAAGAAAATGGGGAGAAGTATTGCCCTCTGGACCATGTTGCTATGAACCAAGATGAGGAGATGTTTACTGTCAGCAACAGGTATGATATTATAAGTCTAATGTTTTCATTGCAATTTTATTATAAAGTATTACAAATGAAAGGGTTGAGGTGAACTGGGTAGGAGGTTAAAGCCCATGAGATGTAAATGTATGATTTGGGCTTACTTGAGCTTGGGCCAACTAATGCTAAAAGGTTAGCGCTAACCAATTAGCTAGTTAGCTTGCCACTTTTATATGCCCTTTGTGGATTTGGTATTTAGTCGATGAGGGATTTTTTAACATAAAGAAAATAAATGAATATAACTTGAGCAGCTGGTACTATACTGTATTTCTCATATTTCTACTCGTTTGAGGACATTGGAACTGTGTACCATATAATGGCCGAGATAAAATTTTTTTTTAATGTCAAATTGTTGTTATTTTAATTATTTTTGCTACTAATAAAAGCAAAATATTTGTTTCTACAGTTCTCTTTCAGAGTTTGGTGTTCTAGGTTTTGAATTGGGTTACTCAATGGAAAGTCCCAATTCATTAGTAATTTGGGAAGCTCAATTTGGTGACTTTGCTAATGGGGCCCAAGTGATATTTGACCAGTTCATAAGCAGTGGTGAATCAAAATGGTTGCGTCAAACTGGGCTAGTTGTGCTTCTTCCACATGGATATGATGGTCAGGGTCCTGAACATTCAAGTGCCCGGTTGGAACGCTTCCTTCAGGTATTCATATTCCTTAATAGGATTTGCAGTGTGCTTTAGATAAACCTATTATCCAGTAGATCCTTCCTGTTTCATTGCTTTGTTCTGTTAATTCCAAAAGAAAAATGACATGAACTGTATGGTTACTGTTATTTTAAGGCATGTAGCATCTGCATGTCTGCCTGGTCTTACATTTTAAACTTTGATTAGGTAGTCCAGAAGTTGGAATTTGTTGAAGGTAGATCAGGGGAGTGTTGAAACACTGTAAAAGGGATTTATAGAAGGAGCTAACAAAAGCGTTTCATGAGTCCAGTTTTGTTTGGTCTTCCTGATTCTGTTGTTCGGTTATCTAATACTGTTGTCTGTCCATTGCTGGCTTTTCAGTTATATACGCACATTTGTGTGTAATTTCCTGGTTGTAACTCATGTAGTTGTTTCTTGTTGCAGATGAGTGATGATAATCCTTATGTTATTCCTGAAATGGACCCAACTCTACGGAAACAAATTCAGGAATGTAACTGGCAGGTTGTGAATGTCACAACCCCTGCTAATTACTTCCATGTCTTGCGGCGCCAGGTGTGTACAGTTAACTAATTGCTTCATGAAACTGGTTCCTGCTTGTAGATGAGCGTCTTCTTTTCCTTATGTTTTCTACTTCCATGTCTCAGCTACACAGAGATTTCCGTAAGCCTCTCATTGTGATGTCTCCCAAAAACCTACTTCGTCACAAGGACTGCAAATCAAATCTGTCTGAGTTTGATGATGTCCAAGGCCATCCAGGCTTTGACAAACAGGGAACCAGATTTAAGCGTCTGATAAAGGATCAGAATGACCATGCTGATCTTGAAGAGGGTATCAGACGTCTGGTTCTTTGCTCTGGAAAGGTGTGTTTTGCCCTTTGCTTTTAGTGTTTTTTTCTTCTGCTCCTTTTGAATTTTGGTTTCATTCTAAAGATGTGATGGAAGATATCAATGTATAACATTTGCTTGCAGGTTTATTATGAGCTTGATGAAGAACGCAAAAAAACTGGTGCAAAGGATGTTGCAATTTGTAGAGTGGAGCAGCTGTGTCCATTTCCATATGATCTGATCCAGCGTGAGCTTAAGCGATATCCAAGTATGTTTTCCAAATTTGTAGCCTGATAAGAAGCTTTGGTGCACAAGAACTTTTCCTTCCTTTTCTTGGCATATATACTTTGCATGACAAAATTAATAGCTAGCATTCTGTTATTTAATTTCCAGTTAATTGAACTCGATGATTTCTTGGGTGGGTTACTTGTGATTATTCACGAGTAAATTTTTTTTTTTTATTTCTCTGTTGTTTCTCCGTTGAGGTTGCAAAGAATATCTTTTGACACCATATTCTTGTTTCGTTCAGATGCCGAGATCGTTTGGTGTCAGGAAGAGCCAATGAACATGGGTGCATACAATTACATTACACCTCGCCTTAGCACTGCCATGCATGCACTGGGTAGAGGAACTACAGAGGACGTCAAGTATGTTGGACGTGCTCCATCTGCTGCGACAGCTACTGGTTTCTACCAGGTGCATGTGAAGGAGCAGACCGAGCTTGTGCAAAAAGCCTTGCAAAAGGAGCCTATTAATTATCCCTACTGAGGCCCATAAAATCCATTAAACTAAAGAACAATAACGGGGCATCCAGGGATAAATCTCCCTTCGTGGAAGCCAGATATTGTTTACAATCTTGTTTTTGATGCTTATTGGAAGCCAGTTGTTTTAGGCCAAGGCATCTTGGTTTTTTCTATACCAGCTGAGTCGCACATAAAGATGTACTCTGATTCATTAATCGAATGTTTTGCCGTTGTCTCCTTATTAAGTTCTGATATTGGTAAAAAATTTGAAAAGTTTAGTCACTGTAATTGTCTCTTTGCTACAACGAGGTGATAAGCTGGACAATTGTTTCTGATATTAAAAGTTACACTTGAATTAATATAAATTCATTTTTGTACTTTTCATGAAAAGTTCTGTCAAATTTATTTACTTTGATCAACCTTAATTTATAAATTATATTTTTAAATATTTCAATTTATAAAATTAAGTTAATTAAATATTTATTAGATGGACAAAAATTGAAAGTTATTATTTCAAAATGATATTAATCAATAGTTATCTCTCACTAATTTGGATTTGTACTAGCCTCACAAGGAGGGAGCGATATTATTGTCATCTCATTTCGGTGGTGCTTCTCACTATTTAATAGGTGTTTAATTGAGCTAATTTTAAAAATTGAAGTGTTTAATAAAATAATTTTACAAATTAAAATGTTTAATACGTGAAATTTTATAAATTAAAGTGTTTAATGAGTCAAAATATAAATCGAAAGTGCCACAAAATTAAAATAATAAAATTTAAAGGTGAATTTATTTATTCGACCGAGTCAAAATACATAATGATTCAGCATGTCAGTACTACAATATTGATATTCTTGAGGCATTATGCAATTATTGATTATTTGATATGTTAAGATATTGAGAGTGTCGGTATGGATTTCACAGTTAAGTAGGTTCTCACCCCCATAATATAGGGTTGCTGTGTGTAGTATGCGCATATGAGATAAACAAAATGATAAAAATACAAGAGAAAAAGCAGTACCGAAGGAGAAGGAGAAACTCATGCAAAAATTTAAAAGCCTTGATTGAATGGTTATTTTTATTCGATTTTAATGAAATTTTAATATGATGCTCTACTCACCAAGCTCTAAAAGGTGAACAAAGCTAATTTTTGATTTGACTCTCTTAAATGGTGAGATCTCATAATTTTGTCTTTTGTATTTATTATTGAAGCTTGCCTTTTGAGTGATGATTAAATTCGTATTAACCAATTGTGTGTCTTCATGATGTTTGTGTAGCCTCTAGTTGATCTAAAGAGAAACCTTGTATAGACCATTAATTTTATTAGAGGAAGAGTTTGAAGTGGATTATTGTCTCCTGGTTTTTTCTTTCCTTTGGAGGTTTTTCCACGTAAAAGTTAGCATTCTTGTGTATTGATGATTTTTATTATTTTGCTATATTATTATTATTACTATTGTCTTGATATGTTTAGTATTGCCCATTTGATTTGCACAAAGGAAAAAATAATTTATCAATGTTATTATTGTTTCGCTGTACTAGTGGTATCAGAGTACTTAGTTGTTTTATGGGATTCTTGTATAATCATAGATGGATGATAAATTGACAAACACTATGATTAAACTCACTTCATTGAATTTATCCAACATAAAAGATGCTAATGAAAAACCTTATACATTATAAAGATCTATTTGACACCATTGAATTGAAGGGAGTGAAACCGGTAGAAAGAGCTGTGAGTGCATAGAAGAAAATTGATAGAAAAACTATCAGGATAATCAAACAGTGGATTGACTTGAGTGTTATTCACCATATAACTCAAGAAACGGTAGTCTATTCACTATGGAAAAAGGTTGTGAGCTTGTATAAATGAAAGAACGCTTATAATAATAACAAGAAGAGTTGTGAATTTGAAATATAGAGATGGAGTGAATGCTCAGAATACTTGAACAAATTTTAAGAAATTTTAAACTAGTTGGCTACCTTGAATTTAATGCTAGATTATGAGGTCAAGACACTCCTTCTGTTGAGTCCTTTATCAAATAATTAAGAGACTTTGATTGTATCACTTAACAACTCGGCTTCTGAAGGAAGCTAACTTTAATTATAATTGAGGATAACATTCTAAATGAAGAAGCCAGGTGTAACGGACAAGAATTGAGTAGTCATTTACAAGTATTTATTATAGTTACAGAAAGACGGGGGAAAGTAATATCATATATGCTCAAAATCCAGAAAAACATGACTATTCAAACGAGAGATCCAAATCAAGAAAAGGTATTACATGCTATCATTATTGCAAGCCTGGCTATATAAAAAAAATGCCGAAAGAGGAAGAAGAAATAGGTAAAGGATAAAATGAGGAAAAGAGTCAACATCAGTTGCAATTGATGGTGATGCATTCTCATGATGACGGTAATTAAAGTTCCACTAATCAAGATTCCACTTTGGTGCTTGACTATGCATGTCCATACGATATTGCTTCTAAATGAGAATACTATGTCTCCCTCATTCTTGGTAATTTTAGCCATATTACAATGTAAAAAATGGTACACTTGCTAAACATCGTGGCAATGGAAGGATATGTATTAACATCAATGTTGGCCATGAACTTTAGTTGGAAGATATGAGATACATTTCTGATGCACGCTTCAATCTATTATTTTTTCCTATGCTTGGTGATTCAGGATATGAAAGTTCTTTTACCAATGGTATGTGGACGCTTTCAAGAAGCAACTAAAGAAAAGAAGCAGAACGCTCTTTACAACCAAGCTTTGATTTACACAGGGATTGTAAATCCATTTAGAGAGTCCTCTATAGAGTTATTGCATAAATGACTTAATCATTTACTTGAGATGGAACTTGAGACTCTCTCTAAAAGGAAGACCCTACCTTTGATAGGTATGCATTTTAAAAGAAGACTGCTAATTGCTTGTTTGGCAAATAACATAAAGTTTTATTTCATATATCCCCATCTCCATTTAGTATGCCAGTTTTCTAGATTTGATACATACTTATATTTATTCTATGACCGACAAGTCCATTAATAGTTGTACATATTATGTTATTTTTATTGATAATCATCATAGAAAAATGTGAGCTTTTTTTGTGAAATCAACAGACCATGTGCTAGATATGTTTAAGTAATTCCATACTTGTGTTGGAAGAGAATCATAAGAATAATTAAAGTGTGTTAGAGCTGACAACGACGGTGCGTACAGAGAACCATTTAAGAAATATTGTAAGGAGGATTGTATTAGGAAACTAATTAGAAATTAGATTCCGGTTTCTTCTTAATGTATTAGGATAAATTGAAACCTAGAGAAATCACAGTACTAAAACTAGAATTCTAATAAACCATAAATTTAAAGCTTTTTTGCACTTTCAGAATTAGAAAATCATAAGCAACTTTGCATTTCTAAAAATATAAATAGATGTGTAATTAGAATAAGATCAAGCAAAACTTCAAAAATTAAAAGAAGAATAACACAGAAATGTATAGTGGTTTAACACTAATTCGTCTATATTTACTTTTCAAGAATCATCATAAGATCATTTACTAAGTTATCTCTTTTAACGGGTAAGAGACAAACAAACGTTATAAGAAACTGGATCAGAAATCTAGATTTAATCTTTAACCTACTAGATTTCTAAAGGTTCTAATTGACCCCTACCCTTCTATTTTATGAGAATAGAAAGCTCAGAATCAGAACATTAGAATCTCACTGAGGAGAAGGTTGTTTGATAACCTTTACAACATAGTTTTTCAATCTAAGCTATACACAAATGATTTTCATTGAAAATCTCTAGCCTACAATAAATTACACAAGTCTATATAGACAGAGAGAAATGCAACTATAAGCACATGAAGAATTAAAAACAAAAAGTAATTTCAGAACTGTTCTTCAAAAAAATTGTTACAAAATTTCTTTCCTCTTAAAAATATTTTTAAAAGAATAGAGAAGAAAATAAACAAAGGGATTGAAGAGAGAGCTTTGAATGATTTAGATGTCTAAAAAATGATCTCTTACTTTTGCCAAAATGTTTTTGAGAGAGGGAAACATTTTTATATAAAAAATAATGATATTCCCGTTATTAAATAATGTTGATTATTACTCCACAAGGCAATGAATGTGGCTGACATAATGAGTTAAAAAGGTAGGGTATGTTATGTATTTGAAAAAACTGTCAAAGCACTTTTTACACATACATGCAAAACTATAAGATGGAGAGACAAATTTAGAAAACAGAGTTGCTTTTCATCAGAAAGTGTTAGCTTTGTCAGACAGAACTACTTTTGCAGAAAGTATATTTAATAGCTTCAAAAATATTTTTTCCAAAAACCTTTTCATTTTGGATTAACGTATTGAGCAAAAATTAAAACTTTTTTCCTCTAAGATATTTAATTAAAATATTCAAAAATGATTTTGAAAGAAATATAAAATATTATATGCTTATAATAATATTATTTCTCTATCCTACAATATTCTTAGACTTATAAATATATTAACCAATAAAAAATCTTCATTTGTCTTCATGGTCTTCAATAAAAATTTTTAAGTTGCAGGAGCTTGAATTCTTTAATCATTTCATCATTAAAATTCTATATAAAATCACTTTAGCACGTATAAAATATTAAATTTATTTAGTTTGTTTAATCATCAAAATCTAAGGATAAGTGATCTTAAGCCAACAACATGAGTTGACAAAAAATAATATAGAGCTATATATACGGAGACTGCTAGAGAACTCTTGGACAACAATGTTGAAGCTAATAATAAGGTTGTGTGTAACATCCGCCGCCAATCTAGGAGGATTTCTACAAAAAAACTACAAGAGTTTCTCCTAAAAACTGAGATTCTCAAACAAATAAAAATAAAGTACTTCCAATTTAAATTTTCAATCCCCAACAAACTCCGTTAAGAAACTCAATCTCAACAGAACTTCAATATTCTCATATTTGTTCAAACATTCTAATACATCATAAATGACATTATACTAATCACATAAATATATAATACAAGTCTTAGGATTCTAATCATAAATTCTAACTTAGGAATATTCCTATTTCCATCTATTAAATAATATTCAACATTAATTTATACACTCATGAAAATTCATAATATACAACAACCTTTCATAATTTATATTACACTCATGCCTAATTATATAATGTAAATCAACTTACATAATTACATAACCCAAATTATACATTTTCCTTAAGAATAATTATACATGCCATATATTCTTAATTACACAAACTAAGTTCTACCACTACCCAATATTTCCTTCAATTTTGATTCTACTCTTTAGGTCCTCAACTAGCAATCACTGTCTTTAACCTGCGTGTAATAAATATAACATGCTAAGTATATAATTCAGTTGTCCTCATGAATACATAAAAAATCAAATGTTGCATAAGCAACATGCTTAAATTATTAAACATAAGAAAAATACATAATCATAAAAGGTAAAATATCATCATACAAAATACCCTTTTAAAAATATATGACTGTACTTTCAATTAAATATAAGCTATATTATTTTTATCATTAAGTCAAATAAAATATTCCTTACAATATTTATATAGGAAATCACATTTTTCTTTAACAAATTATAGAAACTCATCTACTGGTTAAATACCCTTAAAATATTCCTAAAATTGTAGTAAATCAATCTTATGAAAACCCTTAAAATACATTTGCTTAATCTTAATAAATAATCAAAAGCAATTGAAATTATCATTTAAACAAGTCTTATATTCATTTAGAAATCATATTTCACTTAATCATACTTTAAGAAAAACACCTACTAATTAAAATCATTTACTATCAAATCAAGATTTCGTAATGAAATTCATAAATTACATTCCTTAAAATACTTAAATATGGGCTTATATATACTTAGAAGAAAGGATGTAGATAGATTCCATAACATATTTATAATGGCCTTAGATAGCCAACTAATTCATATAGGCTTCAAGAGCCTACTTACACATAAGAAGCGTGTTCGCTTAAACATAAGTCATCCAGAGCCTAATATATGATTATATCTTAATAACATAATGGCATCGAAGCCAAGCATGCTCATCTTACATAATGAATCAAATTATACAATAATTCTAACCAAGCATATAAGATCCCAAAATTAATGCTTTTTTTCTTCTTAATTCTTAATCATTCTCATATTCACTTCTTTAACCTTCTTGAAAACAAAACATCATTATCATTTAAATCATTCTTTTAGTATGCATTTCTTTTAATTCAAAACATTTCACAACTTAGGCATCTCTTCCTTAAACATTTCATACTTAGAAACAATTTTTCCCTTTTTCTCATTAACTTACAACTTAGGAAAATTCACAAAAATAAACAAAATATATAAAGAAAGAGTTGTATTTATGAACACTAACCTGCATAAAAAGCTTAGAAATCCTACACCTTAGCCTTTCCCTTGTTTAGGTGGAGGTTTCACCAACCTTTGATTTAGTAGAAATTCCCACATTCTTTAAGTTCAACCACCGTAAATCAAATTCTTTAGCTTAATTCTTCAAGTTATATTACTAATTTATGGTTTGTTTTTGTTATTTTAGTGTAGTTTGATACTAAGAGAAGTTGAAAGAAAATGGAGGAGACAGGAGGATGAAGTTGGCGTCCAAGTAGAGAGGAAGAAGCAAAAATAATATTGTTAGATAAGTATTGTTGACTATAGTCAATAAATTCAAATATTGCTAATTCATAAGGAGATGACAAGTGGAGGGTGGAGATTTGGCCATGGTATTTCCATCCAATGGCCTAAAAAATTCACCAACTCTCCTCAAATTATTATTTATCTCCACATATTTATTAAATTAATTTCATGAAAATAATTTCTCAATTTTCCTTAATAATAATATACTATAAGTCACTATTCATCAATTACCTAAATTTTCCAAAAATATTCATGAAATATTTTCTTCCTATTTAAATCATGCAATCATGCTCTAAAAATATTAAATAAAATAAAAAACATGAATAGAAATTTTTTTCAGACAGAAATAATACTAATTTCCAGATCGGTGGTATTACTTTTAGATCGGTAGTATTATTCACAGACCGGTAAACTATTATTGTCCAATAATTTATTACTTAATTAATCATGAAAAATTTATATTTTAACTTAAATTAATTAAGACTAATCACTTAAAATCTAATTAACTCCATGAATATTAATTATCTCCAATATCATTCTTGAATCCAAATAAAATATTATTTCCCTCTCGGGTGATACTATTCATAACCCTACCAAATATTGTCATTTAAGATCTGAAATTTTGGGGCGTTACGAGAGATTGAAGAGAAGTTGAGGGAAGCTACTGTGGATTACTGAAAGGTAGCAGAAAATGCCCTTAAGCTGCGAAAATCAAATGACAAATTAGAAGAGGAAAAATCTTTGCTAGTTCAGGAGAAGGCTAATTTTCTGAAGGAAAAAAGCCTTTGTCAATATAAAAAAGGCCAAACTTTTTTACTAAGGAGAACAATTGAAGTCTAATCTAGACAAGGCGCATGAAGATGAGCTTACTGCATCCAATCACTTGCTCAATACAATTGAGATATTTCAAGATAAAATGATTACTGAGTTGAAGAAGCATTTTTTTTATTAAGATATATTTTGATTTTATTTTTAAAGTGCCACTATTTAAGAAAGCTAATGTCTATAATCTTGTGCCAATCAAAGTTATTCAGGCACTAGATCCTCAAGGAGAAGCCATTTTGCTTTTGAAGAAAATAGAACTACTGATTTTGTTAATTTTGAGAATAAAATTACACCCGATTCTTAGGATCCTAATGCTTAGGTGAAAAACATAGATTTTATCCATTTATTTATTTAAGCAGAGCAATACAGATCTTACGTATGAATATACTGAGATTTTCTGCATTTCACATTTGAGGTACTCCAATTTTCTTTATTTTGAAATTGTCTGATCCATTTTGTTGTGTAATTTTATAGGGTCATTTCCAGTTTGGGCCAAGTAGACCCTTTTGTGGTTTCTGTTTTCTTTAATACTAGATCTTTGACTTGGAAACTTTTTGTTCGAAATCTCTATTGCAATATTTCATCATTTGTTGTTTATATGCTTCTACTCATATATTTGCTTCTTCTCTTTATTCTTCTACCATATGCAAGTTTACTTTTAGATCTTGCATATTCTGATTAGTATTGAACTAAATTATTCTTCTGTTTGGCATCCCAATCTCTATTGGAATCATAGTTTTTACGACATACACTAATGAGAATGGAGTTTTTCCTATAGATTTTCTTGGAGTTGTTCAGCCTAAAGGACACTATTTAATTCATTTGCATAATTAGTCTTTTCGTCATCTAACCTTTTCTTTAATGCCTGCAAAATAGTTCTTTTAGTTACCTTCATCAAGCCATTTATTTATGGATGCACTACTGATGTACAACGTAAATTTATTCCCTAATTACTGTAAAATTTTTTGAATGGTATCATTATTTGTGACTATATTGTTTGGTATATCATATCTGAAAAGAACACTATTTTAGAAGAATGTTATTATCTTGTTTGAAGTAATTGTGGATAAGGCATCAGCATCTACCAATTTTGATAAGTGGTCAATCATGACCATAATAAATTTCTTTTGCCCTGAAGTTATGGAAAATGATCCAAGTATATCCATTCCCTGTTGTGTAAACAATCATGCTCCTCTTAAAGGCTGCATTTGAGACCCTGGTCGTTTTGGCACCCGATCAAATTTCTAATATTGTATGCAGGTTCTTATTTTTTGTATCCAAGCAAAGTGATTTTTTCTTAAGATTGTATTTGATACTTCATACGCTCCGCATACGCTTCATGTAATTCTTTCCATATTCGGCTTCTTCCTCATCTAGACATCTTGACCACAGATGACATTTAATCTCCTATAAAAAGTTTTCCAATTATATGTTGGGTTTACTTTAGTTTCTCTTTGTGAGATCATTCTCTAGGAATTTTTTTTTTGCTATTACATGAAAAACACATTTGTCAGGGTTTGTTTTCATGCCATACTAAAATTTGAAATGCTTTATCTAAATCTTGTGCATGTCGTTTGGCTTTTAAAGCCTTTCATGATCCTATTGCTAACATAAATCTCTAGTGATTCTCCAAAAAGGTCTTTGAACATATGACTGACAACTCTTTGAGATTAGTTGCTCCTACATTTCTTTTAGACCGAATGATATGATTTGGTAGCAATATATGCCTCTGTTTATTATAAATTCACCTTCTTTGTTCATCTCTATTTTATATCATGCAGTTGCACTCATAAAGTTATACATTTAATTTTCAGCAGTTGAATCAACTAATTGATCAATATTTGGAAGATGGTTTGAATCTTTTAGGCATGCTTTATTGTGATTTGTGAAGTCAACATACAAACGCCGCTTTCCTTTTAACTTATGTACTAACACAATATTGGCTAGTCAAGTTGGGTATAACTCCACTCTGATAAAGCTAGCTTTGATTAATTTATTTACTTCATTGGCTATGGTTTTTTTTCTGCTCAGGAGCATGCTTTCTCCTTTTTTTCTGTATGGGCTTTCTACTCGTACCAATTCTAACTTATGGCTAATAATAGCCCGATTGATCCCTGAAACGGCACTAGCCTACCAAGCAACATCAGGTTTGTACTTATCAAAACTTGTGTAATTGAATTTAAAGTTACCCTTGTTATGTTGGCCCCAATTTAACATTCTTTCCTGGTTCTAATTCAATTTCTTAAGGTTTTGCTTTTGGCTAGAGATTTGATTAATTCTATTTTTTTCTTTGAGTATATTGAATGGTTCAACCTCTTCTTTGGTCTTTTTTTGTTGCTTCTCCTTATCCTCTTTCTTATTTTCTGGTGCTGTGTGTACTATCATAGTAGGCAACGATAATTGTAGTCTTTTCAGTGCTATCATGTTTGCTTCCTGGACTGTGCATTGACCTTAACTACCAAAACCACAATGTTCTAGTTAAATCAAATTTTCAAAGTTAAATATTTAATATGTACATGCATTAAAATCACACAATAGCGTTCGACCATGGCATCGTACGGGAATAGAATATCCCCTACTACAAACTGCTTGAATATTTTTGAATGTTCATCATCTTCAAGCTCCATTGTGACTTCAATTGATCCTTTTGCTGGTATTTGTTTCCATGCAAGACCTACTAAAGGACTACGAACGAATTCTAGTTTTGTAACATCTAATTTTTATGCTTTACAAACATCATAAATTATGGAATGGGTTGAAGTTTTTTCTTTGAACTACGTACAGAAGCAGCTCAAACGCTTTTCGATGATAGTCCGAGCACTTTAGTAATCTCGAAATTTACTAAAATTTCAGAGTAGAGAAGATCAAATCATTGACATTGGTCATGTCGTGCCTTAACGATTTTCAGTCTACTAATTCAATTGTTTCTACCAGTAGCAATCTGCAGGTACCGATTCGTGGTCTCCTCCGCCCTCTGGTTCATATAAGATGAATGTCGACGTATCAATAATCCATGGTTTTGGCTATGGAGTGGGCTTTGTTATTAGAAACGAAAAAAGGGAAGTGATGGGATCGAGGATAAAGTTCATTGGGTTTGTTACAGTTGACAGCGAAAAGCAGAGGCAACTCTCTTCAGTCTGACAAAAACTATGGATATGAGTCTCTTTTCCCTAATTCTTGAATCAGATTCCCCTCTTTCGGTGCAAAATTTTAATACTTCGAATTACCAAAGACAGATTTTGGTACATGGCTGCTGATTATGGACTCTCTTATTGGCTATTCTTTGAATATTCATTGTGCTCATTTTTATCGTAGTAAAAACGTCTGCGTAGTTAGTTCATCCTAACTTGTTAAGAGAAAACATTTGGTTACAGGAAATGCTTCCTTCTATCCACTCTTTTGTTTTAGCTGATTAATTTTTTCCCTCCAATTTCGATAGAGTTACATAAATAAATATACCCCAAGTATTTTCTGTTGTGTCAAGCGTAACTTGGGCCAACTAGCAAGAATCAAAATGCATTTTCCTTAGAATATCAACGCGTGTCGTAGAGATATTGATGTTTTACACCAACTCGATAGCGACAAATTGGTCAATTTAATGTTTCCCGTGCTTCGTAGCTTTTTGATTTGGATGACTAACAGTACTAATTGCCATTGTACAAAAAAAATTCGTATTACTACAAAATATTATTTAAAAAAGAAAGTCACACATAAGCACATATACCCAACTACCTACCTACTTCACAAACCAAAATTGGACACTGCCATCCTAAGCGTGCATGAGAATATCACTGTCAAATGTTGTTTTTTAGCTGTCTGTTACGCAGTTGTTTGGGTATACGCATATACGCCTATAAATTATTATACGTATCTTTCCCTCCTACTTATCAATCTTATACGTACAAGAAACTCTTTTTTTTTTTTTTTGGTGGTACAATATGAGAGTGAGTATTTATGTACGTTTGGATTTCCAAGTGATGATGATTTAATATCAACTAATAATGGTTAACTACTTTGTTTTATTATTTTATCGGTCGGTTAAGATGATATTTCTTTTTTAATAAGTTAAATATATTTAGCTTTTAGGGTGTTGAATACGAATTAAATAATGTCATTTCGTTTAGCTATTTTATATCTATTAAAAATACAAATTCAAACTTAAAACCTAAATATTAAAGTTACTCGCCCATCATTCGATTTTTTTTAAATATATAATATTCCTTAAATCTTAATTAGTTTATTAACTTATTATATAATATATTTTGCTTCATAATAGTATTTTTTTTATTCATTAGAAGATTTCTTAGGTTAAAATAACATTGTACTTAACAATATGTATAGTCCTTAGCATAGTTGTAAGTAACTATATTTATAACCGGACAATAGATCCAATTTTGGGTCCCATTCTCTCAATACTCAACAATAAAGGAAAAAAAAAGAAATATTCATTCCCTTAATTTACTAAAATTAGTGAAACCTCTTTTAATGGACAGGATTTGAAATTGAGATCACAATAGCAATTTTAATTGCTAATTAAAGTAATGTGTAGATGTGCATAAACGTTATCTAATTATCTTCTGCCTTATAGTTAACTAAACAAGTGGTATACTTTTTGTTGGTGCATAGAAAATATAGTCATTACATATAATTAATGGTGACCAAAATCAGCTAAAACTCCGTTTGCTATTTTTTTTTTTTTTGGAATTCAATAATAAGTCCATTATAATAAAATACAAGGAAAAACTTAGCTTTATTAGTCTTGTTATCTTAAGTATTTTCTTCATTGACAGACACAATTTGCTTTGCTTTGCTGTCTTTTCTTCTTTTAATTTTTTAAGGGATGGTTGTACTTTCCTTTAATTTATTGGAGGTTCACTGGACTGCAATAAGACTGCGAGCTATAAAATAAAATTTACACACTCGAGACCTTTCACTTTTCATATAAGTAAGAAGACAATCGGATCACAGCTTAATTGGCATCAATGGTTGTAAATTAGCATTGCTTGCATATATATAATTGATATCTCATTAAAATATCAATATTTAGTAAGATGAATTAAGGTTAATCAAAAGTGGTGCTAATGCTCTATGAGTTGGAGTTTAACATCAAGAAATTGTGTTATGTTAGTAGATTAATTAGAGTTTATGGGTTTGGTTAAAATTGTTTCAATGGGCAATTACACATGGTTTTTATACCACACAATATATTTTATGCCTAAATTGCCCTTAGACGTGGAGAAAAGTAATTTGATGAAAGCATATAATGACAACGCAAGAAGTTTTTAGAGGATGAGAAGGATTGCAATTTTGGTAGTGAAATTAATTAATTATTAAGGTAATGAAATGGGAAGAGGCAAATGGCATTAGTTGCTATGATTTTCAGCCACTAATTTCATCCACACTTGAGGCCATGATACCCTTTTGTTTTTAAATATTATATCTTTACATGAAATCTTATTGGGTAATTATGCTAATTAAAAAAAAGTCAAAACCCTAATGAAATGATCACAATGCACCAAATCAGGCTCATGGAGAGTATTATGAAGTAATTAATTGACTACTATGGATTGATACCTATCTTAGAGCATTTTTAATAAATTAATAATAACTACAGAGAAAATTCTCATGGTCAATGCAAGTTGCTTATATAGTTCTTGAGTCAAACTTTGCTTAATAAGTACTATTTGAAAAGGGAAAAACAAAAGAATTATGCTTAATAAGGTAATTACGAGCTGAAAAGAGAATGTACAGTTTAGAGTTTAGACCATATATAGGAAGGTTCACTGTATAATCGTTAATTTGCATAGGTGTGATTAAATTATAAATTTTAATATAGAATTTAATAATTTTAAAGTATGATCAATTTAGAACAATTTATTTTATAAAAATTAATGCAAATGGCATATGGATTTTATTCTTACCATACAGATCGAGAATTAAATTTCGAAGTTATATTGAAAAAAAAAGTGTTCTTGAGAATCAGTAGGAAAATTATGATAGGTGAGAAAATATCATTAAATTAGTAGTTATAATAACGATCAAGTATGCTGTCGAGTCTTACCCACATAAGTCGATGGTGGAGACACTGCATATATAGAAATGAATTAATTATATTAATACCGAAAAGTGAAGCTATCCAGAAATGAAGTATAAGTTAGAATTTCAATAACATACACGAAAGAAAAGGATAGCAAGAAATGTTTTTAGATTCGTAATATTTTTGTTTCTTTTAATGGCTAAATAAAAGAAATGCCTTAGACATGATCTTCTTCCATTTAAAACGACAAAAGCATTTCATCGATGAGGCAAAAAACAATCAATCCATCATCATTCTCTTATCTTACAACTTTCTATCCTCAAAAACATGCTTTAAAATATTATATGGTTACGTTTAAGAAAAACCTACCTGTACTTTCCACCATTATAACACTCTCTCTATATTCCTTTTCCTCTCCTCATTAGCCAGCAATATGGTTAAACTTTTTCTCTTTCCTTGCAAAATATTAATTCTCTCAAATTAATGTTCAGTTAGTGGAGTCCCCAGATTTTAAAACAAAGACGTGTTGATATTGTATGCACCTTTCAAAACTTCCCTCTATATAAATCAACTAAGCAACAATAAGCTTCTCTCATATTGCAGAGGAGAGAAAAATAAATATATCAGATATATGGAAACTTGGGGTACGTTTTATGAAAAATCAAAGCCATTTTTGGCTGTAATTTTTATACAATTTGGGTATGCAGGAATGTCAATAATTTCAAAATTTGCTTTAAACCAAGGAATGAGCCAACATGTATTAGTCGTCTATAGGCATGCAGTTGCCACCATTGTTATGGCTCCTTTTGCCATTATTTTTGACAGGTCTTTCTCTCTTTTAATTATCATTATTTGGGTTTTTATTCATTAAAATTTTTATTAATTATATTTTTTTTTTGTATTTTATACAGGAAAGTGAGGCCAAAGATGACCATCTCCATCTTTGTGAAGATACTGTTGCTTGGTTTATTGGAGTAAGGATACTTAAATTATTTTATTTCACTTAATTTAATCATATTTCATTATTAATTAAGCTTAATTAAATACTTAACTTTATATGATTTTGCAGGCCAACTATTGACCAGAACTTGTACTACACTGGCATGAAATATACAACAGCAACTTTTGCTTCTGCTATGTGTAATATTCTTCCTGCTTTTGCATTTCTGATGGCTTGGGCCTTAAGGTAATTTAAAAAAAATACATTTAATTAAAAATAATATTTAAATAAAAATTTTGGTCTTTGTTAATTAAGAATTATACATATATATATATATATATATATATATAATGTAGGCTTGAGGAGGTTAAGTGGAAGAAAGTGCATAGCTGGGCAAAGGTGTTGGGGACAATAGTGACAGTTAGTGGAGCAATGTCAATGACTTTAATAAAAGGGGCAGTATTGGAATTACCATGGACAAAAGGATATGATAATCATACATCTACAACTTCAGTAACCCCACATGATACCATCAGGGGTGCCTTTATGATTGGAATTGGTTGCATATGTTGGTCTTGCTTCATCATCCTTCAGGTAATTAATTAATAAATTATATATTATTAATTTTTGTTATGATATTATTTTCACAATTAATTAATGGGTCAACTGTTTTTTCTTTTTGTCTCACGTGTGTTCCTTCTTTTTTTTTTTTTTTTTATGAAATTAATCTCATATCGGACTTATGACTGTCCCTTTTCATAGCGTTTCTTATATGAATCAAACTCTCTAGTTTTATAGAAGCCGTCTGAGGAACTCAAGCTATCGTCATCTTTCACTCATACACAAATATTATGTATTTCCGGAGACGGAGGGAGGGGGGACTCTGGAGCCCGGGCTCCTAGACTCCATAATTTTTTCAGAATTTGCTTTATAATTTAGTATAATTTTTTTTCACTTTTAGTCCCCTAAACTTTAAAATATTTATTTTAGCTCCTCAAATTCTAAAGCCTTGCTCCGCCACTGTTCTAATCTAACACTTATTATAAAGAATAACCAGGTAGATTAATTATATTATATGAATATATATATATATTTCAAAATATTATTTTCTCAAGTTCATAAAAGATTTCTAACAGTAACTAACAAAGTTGAATGAATGCTGTGCAGGCAATAACACTAAAAACATACCCAGCTGAGCTCTCCCTAACAGCTTTGATATGCTTCATGGGAACTATTGAAGGCAGCATACTGGCTGTTATAATGGAAAAGGACAATCCTTCAGCTTGGTCTATACACTTTGATTCTAAGTTATTGGCTGCTGTTTATAGTGTAAGTATTATATTTAAATTTTTACTGATTCCTAAATTTTTTTTTTCACAAACAAAATTACAGTTTCGAAAGCCCACCCATTGTATGATATATTGCAGGGAGTCATGTGTTCAGGAATTGCTTACTATGTACAAGGAGTGATAATGAAGGCTAAAGGTCCTGTTTTTGTGACTGCCTTCAATCCTCTAAGTATGGTTATTGTTACAATTTTGGGCTCTTTTGTCTTATCAGAGATTATGTACTTGGGAAGGTAATCATTTCTAACACTTCCACACAATTATTACTACTGCTAGTAAGATATACAACTTAATGTATATCAAACCGAACCAAAATTGGTTTTTGACTAAATTGATTCGAATCAAATCAGTCAGTTCGGTCGTTATTACTCGGTTTTTGAATATCGGTACAGTTTTAAGTCCAAACGATGAATCTCTATGAAGCTGATTCGAACCAAATAGTAACTTCGGTCCAAAATGAACTTCTCTTGCATAGCTTACCGGATCGAACCAAAATGGATTGGTTCAACTTTTGATTGCACACTCCTACACTAAATATTTTTAAATGTCGTTGAAATTTTAATACTCTTTCTATAGATTATATGATAGGTATTCGATCAGAAAACTCAACTGCTAACTTAATTTATATCTTAAAATTTAAAGATGTCTAGAGTTTTATAATTCTGTTTTTTCTTTACTATAACTTAATTAGTTCATTATAATTTTTTTTTCTTTTCTTGTAGAATTATTGGAGCACTGGTAATTGTTACTGGTCTATATCTAGTATTATGGGGTAAGAGCAAAGATAAATCTCCATTAGCTTCAAGTAACGATAAGGAAGTTGCATCCACTTCAGAAATGGGTGAAAGTGTAGATACTTCAAATCAAGAATTTGTTGCCATTGATGTCACCAAAGTAAGACCTACGGAGGAATCTGTTTGAAGGAATTATATCTTAATGAAGTTGATGAAGGAAATTTGGCTTTCTCTACTAATTAGATTCAAATGTGTTTTTGTCTTTTGTGTTTTTAAAATTTAAGAATATAAAGAGAGAGAGTGTGAGTATTTTAGGCATGATGCTCTAATTAGGCACTGCCTTGGAAGTGTCTTTTTTGTATATGTAATCTAAATGTACTATCAACTTTGCTTTTACTTAATACTAGAACTATATCTATCCTATGCACAATAAATATTTTTATCTAAAATTTTAGAGATATTGTGATAATATTTTAAAATATATAATTTAATTAAGAAAAATTTAAATTATTTTTAATTTTACATTTGTTAATTTTGTTGAAAACTATTTAAATTAAAGAACATCTATTTCAAATTTAAAACATTATACTAATTATATAAAAATTAATGTTTATAATAAAATTCAAAGAAAAAGAAATATATTTAAAAATTATTGATTTTTTAATTTATTTTTGAATTAATAAATTTTCTTAGACAATATTAAAAATAATAAAATAAAATCATCAATAGAAATTCAATCATAGATGTATATATATCATTCTTAATAATAATTTCATATAAACTGTTTTTTTCTTTTATAATTTATCAAACTTTTTTCTAATTTAATAGAGTAATAGAAATTAGAAGAAAAAAATATATTAATATCAAAAAGAAATTATATAAAAATTATTGAAATTTAAAAAAAAAATTGACGTTGTCAAACTTCAAACAGTTCTCTCTATTTATAATTTCATAATAAGCAATTAACGATAATTCAATATATTATCATTAAAATTAATAAAGACAACTGTTTATTATAATTGCATTATAATTCTGTATATATGTCATCACCAAAAATCTTATGTAATAAGAGTAAAGAACGAACATTTATTTAAGAAATATTATATGTCAACTTCTTAAAAAAAAAAAAAGCTTACTTTATATATATATTGATTATATGATAGAAATGAAAGCCTTTTTTTTCAATATTTAGTGAACTATTATGACAATAATATATAAATTCCTTTTTATTATAATGTTTATATTTAAAATGCAGTTAATTATATTAAATATTTTATTATAATTTATTGAACCTAAAATATTATTATATAAATGAAGCTCATAATGGATCAGAGTTATTGTACAAACACGTAAAACAAACTAATGCTGGGTTCGCAAACTATAGAATAACAAAGCAACTAAAACAACAATGATGAGAAATAATACAAAAAGTTATACCATATTGCATCAGTTTAATGGGTTTTTCTTCTTCTTGTAATTTCATGAAAAGTCTTTGGGGTCCATTCAAACATTTCAAGGCAAAATATAAAAATATATAAAGCAAACATATTTTTCTAAAAAGGGAATAATTGTAATTTCGATATATGAATTTTGTGAAATTTTCTATTTTGGTGTATGAACAAAAAAAAGTTAACAATTTAGTGAATGAATTCTTAATTTTTTAACAATTGAGTTTAATTGAGTTTATTTTACACATGTGGACAGCCGAAAATCCACGTGGGACGGCTAAGTCCCACTTGTTCACAATTTTTTACTTATTAGGTGCCAATTAAGATTCCACATGGATTTCCATATAGATTAAAACCCTTATTAACATGAATTGACCATAAACCCCTTCCTTTATCTCATGGCCCTCTCTCTCTCTCTCTCTCTAATCGAAAGCAAATGAGACAAAAATTTTATAGGGCTTCTTCTTTGTTAAAATCAGTAATAAATCTCTAACATTCCTTATCATATTCGGCACCAAATCTGATCTTGCATTGAAATTTATTTCTCTAGAGCTTGAATTTTCGTAAGGAAAGACTGCTGCTCCTAGAGTCATCGTTGCTCCCCTCGAAGCCACCATTGTTCTTCACAAAGCTAGAGAATGTCCTCACTCTGGTGTTGGAGAGTTTGGTAGAGAGGATGAGAAAAAAACATGAGATTTGAACACAGAGAAAAAATTAATGCTTCAAAAATGGAAATGGAGATATAGAGCATGGAGTTTGTGATGATAGGGAAATAGGAGAGATGAGGAGGGTGTGGGTCCCGTAAATAGGTATGGCACAGCCCAAGAGGGGGGTGAATTGGGCTTTCTAAAAATTTTGCTTTTAAAATCACCAAATTTGAATTCTATTTGCAGGGGAATTAAAATATATTTATAAGAGACAGATATTTAGTTTGGAATGCTCTTACAACACATTTCTAAGACTGGAATGACTATGTGAAGTACAACAATTGAAATTAGAACTAACTAACAAGTCTTCTTGCAAGATTAGAACAGCTCAGTGAAGTAACGTTATCAAGTTTAGAATAGCTTCACAAAGCTACTGCAAGTTTAGAAAATGTATTGAATGTAAAATGACAAATTAGAACTTGAGAAGATCACAATACAGAAATCTAGAGTTTTAATTTTCTACAGAGATTGAGCTCATTCACATTTAGCAACTGAACCTTAAACAAGTTTGCATTTCTAGAAATATAAACATTTGTGTAAACAGAATAAGATCAAGCAGAACTTCAAAAAGTAAAAGAATATGAACACCGAGATTTATAGTGGTTCGGCACTAACTCGCCTACATCCACTCCCCAAGACGCATCTTGAGATCCTCCACTATGTTATCTCTTTTCAAGGGTATGAGACAAACCAACAGGTACAAGGAAATAGATTTAATCACCTAAATCTAACCTTAACCCACTAGATTTCACAGGTTCTAGTTGACCTTTACCCTTTTCTGTTTTATAGAGATCAGAAAACTCAGATCAAGACATTAAAATCTCACACATGGAGAAGGTCGCTTGATAACCTAAAAACACAATAGCTTTTCAACTAAGCTATTACACAAATATATTTCGTTTAAAAATCTCTAACCACAACAGATTATAAAAATCTAAATGGAAAGAGAGAAATGCAGTTATAAGCACAGAAGAACAGAATACAGATTCAAACTCAGAAATACAAACCTATTCTTCAGAAAGAGATGAAAATAGAAAATCTTTTCACTTGGATGATATCTCTTGAAGAACAAATGCTGAAAAGAAATCAAAGGGGGATTGAAGAGAGAGCTTTGGGAGATTTTAAAAGTTGGAACAATGGCTCCAACTCTTGTCCAACGTTAATAAGGAGAAACAGAGAACGTTTTATAGAGAAGTGACAGGTTCACTTTAATAACGTTTAAAAATTGAGAGCATTAAATGAGATTGTCACGTTTTTGGCTAAAGCAAGATGAGGCATGGGGAGTAATTAATGAACTTGTCCTTTGGTTTAAGCATGCACGGCAATTAGCATTTAATGAGAAGGTATGGTGCAGTAAACCAGAGTTGTATTTAAGATCAGAGAGTTTAACGGTTGTAGCAGAACTTCTGACAGTTGAGTTCAAAAACACAGTTGCAGATCAGAAATGCATTAAATAGCCGTTAACTAAGATTTGCTCCAAAGATATTTTGAAAGGAAAACGTGGAGGGAAATCTTTGATCATTACTTTCAGTTTTCATATTTAAAACATTTAAAAACAATTTTTAAGAGAGAAAAAGAATTTAATTTTGTGCTTATAATCATTATTTCTCTCAAACCTATATTAATTTTCTAAGACACATACCAACCTAAAAATGAGTCTTCCAAGTCTTCATGGTCTTCAAGCAAATGTCTTGGATGTAGAAAAATAAATTCTTTAATAACAAAATCTGCATAAAATATTTTTAACACAGAAATAATATATTTAAATTTATTTGGTTTTAAAATAATCATCAAAATCAAGAGGAGAGGTAAACCTTGAGCCAACAAAGGGGTTAAAGAGACAAATAGGTTTTAATGTTCCTGTGCATTGATGAGTATTTCTGTTATTAATCAATTTCCATTCTCCACTGGCATTAAATCAGCTACCATTTTAGCAGAAGAAGATGGAGACAAAAAGGATAAATGGGTTTTGATTTTTGAATTTGGAAAGCAAGATAAAGTAAAATTCAATTGGTTTTGTCACACACCGATACAAGTGTTATAAATAGAGACGGACATCTCCATTTAAAATCAATAAATAAAAATAGAGAGAAAAAACAAAGATAGGTTTGTTGAAGTTTTGTAATTCTGGCCACCTTGTGTAGCGATAATGATGGCAGCTTCGAATAAGGGCAAGTGAGTAATAATCTCTAGATTGGGATTGCATAAAGGGAGAGGAGAGGAAGATAGAGGAGGGTACTAGAGCCATTTCATATCCCCTAAATTTTTAATCCACGTGAAATCTTATTTGGCACATGATAAGCAAAAAATGTATCAACACGTGGGACTTAGCTGTCCAACATGTATTTCTGGTTGTTCACATGTATAAAATAAACTCAATTGTTAAAAAATTAAAAGTTTATTTACCGAATTGTTAACTTTTTTCATTCATACACCAAAATAGAAAATTTCACAAAGTTCATACACCAAAATTGCAATTATCCCTTTTAAAAAGTGACATATGACAAATTCTCTTTATAAGCTTTCACTTGGTCCTCTCAAAGCCTACACTTTGCATTTTATCCTTTTTTATTTATTTATTCATGTATGTTGTAACTATTATTTTCAATTAATTCTTATTAAAATATTTTTGTCATTGAATTGTTGATTGTCATTTATTATTTCTATCATAATGTTCTTATCATTTAAAATTAAAAAAAATTAATATCATAAATTTAAATATGGGAAAATTATTTTCGAGTCCTGAGGTTTTACAAAATATATTTTTTTTTTTTCATTATTTATTATATTTATTTTGGAGTCCTTGAGATATGTTTCCGTCTAACTTTTTAGTTCATTCATTGAAAAAGTAACATTTTTTCCGTTAATTTTACTTAAAAAGACCTAAATATCCTTGAAATATCATACAAATGCCACCAAGAAAAGTCAACCACAATAAAAAATATTAAAATAAAAACATAAATAAGTCCAAACTCACTAAAAATCCAAATAAAAATTGTTTAAAATATAAATAAAAAGATGAAAATAAATATTAGTCGGTGCAAATAAATCACCATCGCCAGCAACACCAAGATCTGATCACTGTTGCTAGAAAAAAATATTACTTTTCCAACGGAAGGACCAAATGGTAAGATGGGAGCATATCTTAAGTACTCCAAAATAATTATAATAAACAATAAGGGTGAAGTCATATATTTTATCCCAAAAATAATTTTCCCTTTAAATATTATAAGTTTCAAAATTACTTATTTACAAATAAGTTATATACATATCAGAAAATAATTAAGTAAAATTACAAAATTAATAAATTAATAAATTAAATTATAAATTAAGGATGAAGTCATGCATCAAATTTTTCTGCAATTCAACAATAAAATTACAAAATTAATAAATTAAGTAAAAATGAACATTGCCATTGATTGAAAGACATAAAATAGACACAAATCTATACTATATATAAATGTGGAAATTGAAGGAAATAATGAAATTTTCAATATCATCTTAATGAAATTTAGAATATTTTAAAATAGCTTTAGTCGTAGTTAATTCGAAAATTACATTTTATACTAACAGGTAATTGGATGAGTGGTTCGACACTCTTCTCTTTTAGATGAGGCCGAGGTTTCGATCTCATGAATGAAGAAAATACTCACTGGAAGCACTTTATCTGTTCTTGAGCTGACTAGGTGCGAGCAGAATTTAGTTATAGTCTAGTGGACTTGGAATACCTGTAATTAAGATGAAAAAAAAATTACATTTTATTATTTGATTGGGGACTGAATAATCTATATTTATAAATTAAGGATTGAAGAATTAGATATAATGATAAGATAATAGAAGTAAAATATTAACATTAAAAAAAATTAAGTAAATGCATTTTAAAATAACATAAACCAGGAGAAGAAACCCAAAGGTTTAATAATAATATCAAAATTAAGTTAAAATTTTACTTCTTAACATCATAGATCTAACTGCTTTGATTATTAATTAAAATATACGAAATAAAACATAATGATTACTAATTAATTAAAATTTTGTTCTGATGTAATTTCACTTTATTTCAATTACATAATTAATATAATTATATTTTCATTCTATTTTTGATTAAAAAAATCATTAACATTTCGAATGATTTATAAGTCAAATGATTTTATAGTTCTAACTTTTCAAACTTTATAATTATTTCAAAATTCACATTAAAAAGCCAAACAAAAACAATAATTAATTTATTGTATAAGAAACAGTCTATGTAACAAAGAATGCATTTATTTATTACTTATTATATATTTATTATAATAAATTTGAAAATATAAAAAAATGATAACAAATATATTAAATTAACTTACATCAAAAGATCAAGAGTGAACTTCATAGCAATGTATTTTTTTATTTGCAATTTAAATTTTATTCGCAATTTATGGTACTATTGTAATATAATATCAATATTAGGATGAAATTGGCATAAAGATAAATGCTACTTATACTCAACGCGCATCCACTTGCGTCTCAACCACTTCAATCTCTGAATTTTCAACAACACCATAATGAGCGAGAGAGAATTGATCACTCATTAGCTCATTTTTATGCATTAAAATCAAATAACTATAAACAATACCCCATTTCCTTTCAATTTTGCCCCTCAAACTTGCAACAGCAGTTGTTTCTTTTACTTGCAAAACCGACTCTTTGTCAGAAAACTTCAATACAATATTGAATTTTGCAGAATTTGGAGGTACCAACTCAAGATCAAGCTTGACAAATTGTTTAAAACCATAGGATTCAAGAGAGCGATCATTTTCCAATTTTTGACCACTACAAGAGAGACTCTGTGTTTCGACTTTGCACTTCAAACCCTTTTCAATCTTTTGCTTCACCTGAAGAATTGTAGCATTCAATGCAATATGAAAATCAGTTGATAATTGATCTTTTGTGACCCTAACACTCACCATGTCAACTAAGGGAAAATAATCTTCTTCTTCCATTTTCTAATTCTAATCACTCTAAATTCGTTTGTACATATCAAATGATATTTATAATTTATAATCACAATTATATTAACATTTGAAGTCATGATCTTTTTTTTAGAACATGGAAAAGTCATTTCTTAAAAGTTAATCGTGATAATCATGTAAGTGTTGTGCCTTCTGTCTTTGATTTAAATTTTTTTTACGAATAATATGATATAAAGTAGAAAATTAATCAAATAAAAAAAATTATAATGGACACTTTCAAATTTATTAAGAAAATAATTAAATCAATATATTTAAAAAAGTTATAAGCACAAATAATGATAATTAGCATATTAAAAATTTATTAATATCTACATTATATAATATAAATATTTATCATTTAAGTTGTATTTGATTTATAATCCAAAAATAATACAGCTTAAATGATATAATTAATATAATTAGAACAAATTAATCCAAAGATTATTATCCAAATAAATCAATTTGATATAATTAGTAATGAATATAATGTTTATTTGGATTATTTTAAATTAAACAAATTTATTAATGTTTAAAGAATTTAATTCATTCTTTTAGTGGGTCTTTGAATCATTTTATCAAAACGACAATCACAAGTCAGTAAGCGATTTTGAAATAGAAGTAAACTATAAAAACGAGAATGATAATGCTATGAGATAATTAGTTTATTTTATTATTTGGCTAATCCAAGTAAGAGGTAATTTGGTATTATTGAGTTTATGTCGTTTTTTCTTATTAATTAAATTAACATTTGCTAGCATGTTATAAATATTAATGGCTGGACAATTTTTTATTTAGAATTATATTAAATTTCTTAATAAAATTCGGATTCAAATAGAAAATTAAGATAATTAATCAAAATTAAATTATTTTTATTTTTCAAGAAATAAAATTTTCAATCAATAAAATTAAAGTCCTGAATGATATTTTCGTCAATTCAAAATAGGGATTTTTTAAGAATTTAATATTCCCCGCAATTACTATTTAAGATGTATAATTAATATAGTGAGATTTCAACATTAGAATTATATAAATATTACTCTCTTCATCTCAAAAAAATAATCCATCTTTCTTTTTTGTTTATCCCAAAATATAATTCACTTTTTTTTTTGCATTATAGTTAATTGTTAAATTGTCTATATACTTATTAAATCTTATCTTATTTTCAATAACTCTTATTCATTCTTATTTATTATTTCAATATAACAATTGTCATAGTTTTGAAAACTGGATCGGACCAGCCGATTTATTCGGGAACCAGAGTATGGCCCAATCCGAGTTGACAAATAAAACAGAAATGTTAAAAAACCGATGAAAACCTCATAGGAACCAGCGAACCGGTTTGAATAATTGTTATGATTCAACTCAAATCAACAAAGAAAAGAGAGAGAGAAAAAAAAAAACAGACAAAATTGGAGTGTTCTGGTTGATCTAGAATCAAACTGTGACTAGACCACCTCCGCCTGAAGCGACTCGCTAAGTTGTCTGGCCTTATGCCGGTGGTGAGACTCACCGGCCACCCTGTTGATTTTTCCCTTCACAAATTGCTTGAACGAGGCAAGGTCATCTCTTTTCTCTAGAAGGTAAGTGCAATTGGATATTTTCTATGTTTGGCTTCTTTCTCCTTTATTTTTTTTAGAAATCTTTTTTAGTTTCTTTATGTTTATTTATTAATGATAATTTAATGAAAAAGATAAATTTATTTAAAAAGGTTGAATTTTTTTTCATAAATAATAATTATTTTGTTCTATAATAAAATGGAGTCGTTATGTTTAATTTTTATATTTTTTTAAATAAATTAAAATTTTATTTTTTTATTATTAAATCAATTAAAATTTTTTTATTAAATTTAACATTATATATATATATAGACCTTATATAAGTTGAATGATATATTAAGTATAATTTTTTTTATCTTTTTTGTAAAAATTATTTCATATTTACAAATCCTATATTTTTAATTGTATTGAAAAATAATATTTTAAAAATATTATAATAAAATTCAATTGAACTGTATTGAACCCGATCGAACCCTCCAGTTCGATGAATCCCTACATTAATTAATTCATTAACCGGTTCGGTTTTCAGAACTCTGATAATTATTCATGTGTTATTTAAAATAGTCATAATAAGAAAGTTTTATGAATAAAATTGCCCTTTCAACATCATAATTGCTATTTTTTTAATCTGTGTGAAAATAGAAAGTGAACTATTTTTTTGAGATAGAGAGAGTAATATTCATGTACCCAAGTGATGCGTAGATTATATAAGTTTTTTTCTTTTAATTAAGTTGAATGTAATTTTAAGAAAATTATTGTAATTTATATTAGCATTGCTTTAATTTAAATAATTTATTTATATATTTTTAATTAAATGATGAAAGATAACATTATGCACTCTTTTTTAATTTTCAAGTAATAAACAGAAATATTAATTAGCAAAATTAATTATTGTAAGCAAATTATTATAATGCAATTGATATATTTAGTTAATTATTTATTTTTTTGAAATTTTCATATATTCAATTAAATGAGATATGAGAATATTTAATTTTAACCAAATAAATTTTAGTGAATTGAAAATAATATTTTAATTCCATATGTTAATGATATTATTTAATAAATTTTTATTAACTATGTCAACATTATAACTCCATTAGTTTTTTTATAGAATAAAAGCTATTTAATAGAAAACTTAATATTTTTTAATAAAAAATATTAACTATAATAAAAAATTATTACCTATAATGAAATCCTCCATTTTAGATTTATTAGTAATAAAAAAATTTATTTTTATTAAATGTAAAAAAATTATAATGAAGAAATAAGATGTCATCATCACTTCCATGTGTTCATACTCACATCATCGCTTTCGTGTGTTGCCACATAAGCATTTATGCTTTAAAAATTATATATTTGTATAGATACTATCCATAAAATTTTCAAAAAGTATCAAAATTAAAATGGTTAAAGACATAAATTCAGTCTCAATTTTGCAATTTTCAACTTATGGCACATTGAACTTTATGAATAATTTATTATGCACTCGAATTTACAAATTTTGGTAACACGACAAACTTTTCTATACCAATGACGATATTTTTTAAGATTTTTAATTTTTATATGTAAACTATTAATCTGATGTATAGTTAGCATAACTTTTCACATAATAATTTTCATATTCTTCAATATATAATAAATATTTAATTGATTTAATTTTACAAGTTAAAATGTTTAATAAAATAATTTCACAAATTAAAATATTTAATATGTGTAATTTTATAAATTAAAGTGTTTAATAGATTAAAATAAAAGTTGAGAGTGCTACAAAATTAAAGTAACAAAGTTTAAGGCTGAAGCTGAATTCATGTATTCGGCCAAATTAAAGTATTATTAATATCAATGCATAATAGCTAAAACCAAAATTAGAAAAATATAAAGTGTACTCAAAAAGCTTCAAAAGATATTTTTTTTATTATAAAACTCTAAAAAGAACAAAAAAGTAAAATATTAAGAACATTATTGCATAATAATAGAAATAATAATAAAAAAAATCATAAATGCGATTTAAAAAAACTACAAAAATTGCTTCTAGAGAAATTGAACAAACACCCGAAGAGACCAAAAAAAAAACACACTAACGTAACATGTAAACCGAACAAAAACCAAAACAAAACAAAAGATCCGAGAAAATAAAAATCAATTGACTAACATGCTGTTGTTGCCAATCAAAAAAAGCTTCATGAGGTAACCATAATCCAATCGAGCCCTCGCCGGTGCAGTACCCATCGGAAAGTTGACAAGTACCAGATCAACAAATCAAGAGAGAGAGAGAGAGAGTGAAAGAGACAGAGAAAAAGGCTAGGTTGCATGGATTCAAACACATGTCAGGGGACACAGAAGCTGATAATTTTATAAAATTAGAATATAACAAAAACAATACATTGAAAAAATATAATTTATTAAAATATTAAAATATATAAATACAATCCATAGTAAATTATAAATATAAAATAAAAAAAATATGACTCAGATATGGCTCAATGCATAAATTTATCCATATACTTTACATAAAAAGTTATATAGCACTCTCAATTTTTATTTCGATATATTTAATACTTCAATCGTGACACTTTAGGCGAATCTCTAATCGGCTAAACACAATATGTAAGTAAAGTAAATAAGAATAGACAAACCTTAGGCTAGTAAGAGGCTTTATTAGCGAATGCGCATTTAAAACGTGAATAACAAGGCTGTTTGCGTATAACTCATTTTAAAAGGATATTTTCTTCTTTTAAGTGTTGTGTCATTTTAAACGGTTTATGTAGGACTCATTCCGTTTTAAATGGCAGATACGATACACGTATAAAATCGGCAAAAAAAAACTCAAATCACAAAAAATCTTAGACTGGGTTTTCTGTTTGACTCTCTTTACTTATTGTCTCTCTGCGTTCTCCTCAGGTGAGTTTCTTAATTTTTTCTCAACTTTTTAAATCAATGATTGAAGAATGAGTCTTTTGTACGTGCAATCGATGATTGAAGCTGTATAACTTGATCTCAAATCTGCAAAACTTGATCATCTTTTAGTATTAAATGTTTTCAAGAAATCAAAATAACTACTTTACAGCTGCAAGTTCAGTTAGTACCTAGTTCGATTCTTAGCTAGGTTTTTCTTTTCTTTTTTTTTTTTATGAATATTCTTGATCTTTTCCGGTCACCATTTCATACAAACAGTTAAAGCAATTTTCTAGCACAGGAAATGAACTATAAGAAATTAATAATCATTTACCATAGTAATAGTAGGGGCTTTGTTTTTTTGGCCAATGTCATTTTGGAATCTCCCAATTGGACTTTCCATTATTTTTTTTATTTGAATTTTGAAAGGTTGAGCTTAGCTGCAAATTACTTACAAGTTACAACTTTTTTTTTTAAATAATTGCTTAAATTAAATATTTGTTAAAAATAAGAAGAAAACTGGCAATACATATATTTAAAACTTTGAATTTATTAAGTTTTATTCATTAAACTCTTAACTTTTATTTGTTGACTTGAAAAAATTCATATATGTATGTCCATTAGATACTTGGTGACAATGTTTTTTTGCAAGTGTACAAAATTACAATAAGTAATAAAGAATGAGTAAAATATCGCTCCCATTAAAACTGTATACCAAGTATTAAAATTGTATTAATCTACTATTATTTAAACATTAATAAAGAGATTAATGGTGAAAATAAAATAAAAAAGTAGAAAAGAATTCAAGTAAGAATATTTGATGAAAAGAAATCAAGATTTAAAAACTACTAGGGATTTTGACTTCACTTAATTCTATCAAATTTATTTTTATTAGTCTGTTAATCAATTTTAATTGTTCAAGTAGGGTAAACAACCCTAAATCACTAACAAGCTCTTCCGATGTATTGTTAGCTATTTTAATCTCGTTTCATTACCTATCTCTCAATAGTGCAATCAAATATGAATTAAATCATTAAGTTTTATGGTTTGTTGAAAAATTCATAACCTTAGATCGTTAATTTATGAAAACTCTCCATAAGTCAAACCATATAGCTTCCGCATCAAGTTATTATTCCTATGTAATTTATTACATTTTTTTTATCAAAAATCCTTTTTTTGATAGTGATTAATGAAATAAATCAATCTAAGAGAAAAACTCTATCTGTAAGCATTAAGTTCAATAATAAAATTATATCTTGAACAAGGAAAAATAAATCTAATATTATAAATTGAAATAGAATTAAGCTACATGAAATCCTTAATATGTAAGTTTAATTCGACATAGTAATTAAATAAAACTCAATTAAATTTGAAAATAATTCCATAATCAATATGAATAATGAAAAATAAAAAATAAAATTAAGAGTTTAGAGATAAAAACTAATAGCATGGACGGCTTCCTTGATTTTTTACATAACTTGACTGTTTGAAGACTAAAAAAAAAGATAAACTAAGAAAGAGTAGAACAAAGATCTAAGATCTAAGATTCGGTACTTTAATTGCCATAGTGATCCCTCTTTATATTGACTTCATAGGGTGTCTTTGAATCTGAGTAAGAAACTAGTTGACTTAATAAGGAAGAAATATTATCTGAATAGAAAACTGATTTTGCGTTGTATTTCTTCCTAATTAGGAGTCTTCTTTCGGCAAATTGGACTGGTGCAATACTAAGATGGACCCTCTTATTATTCTCATACAGTCCCATGCACAAACCATGCCCAGGCTTCAAATTTACACGGGCTAAATAGTTAAATTTGACTCACTTGAATTTTTAGCTTTCTTGGTAACACGGTTGCGGCGTTTGACACGACCGAGCCGTGTAGTTTACTGACTTGGCCATGTTGAGCTTTTGACTCTAAATTTCAGCTCCAACCTTTGATGTAAATATTGGCTATTTTCCTGCTAAAAACCCTTCAAATCAAACTTATCAAGAACCAAGGAAAATTAATTAAAAATATAAATAAATCTAAATAAAAATTAATCAAAATAATTGAAAATACTAAAATTTCTAATAAAAACTAAGCTAAAAATACTATAAAAATACCACCTATCAAAATTCTCCAAATTTAAACCATTGCTTGTCAAAATAAACAAAACACAAACCAAACAAACTAGTTTTATATGGTTGGAGATAATTATTCACTATCTTAGAAATATCAAAAATCCATTAACATGAAAATAAATCAAGTATTTCCTATGCTTTCATATTCTTAAAAAAATTTAAGCTTTTAACAAAACATATTCCTTAGTGTGAATATGAATTAATAAGACTTCAACACCAATAATTGATCAAACTATGATAGATAAAATATAAATTTTCACAAAAATTATTAACCTTATATATGATGAATTTAAATTCAACATTCCCATAAGCAAAATTGGTTATCCCTTCTCCATAATTTTAAATACTACACAATTATAAAGATCAAAAGGTCTGTTATTGAGGTTGTAATGAGGTTTTTAGAGTTGATTTAGTTAAAACAAAGAAGATGAATATAGGATAACAAAGAGTGCAAAAAGTGTATCATATCAAGATTTTAATTATATTAAAACATGTACTTTTATTCAAAAAGGAAGATTTTCTTGAAGTTTTTTACTAACTTAATACTAGAGATGCTTTGGTAAGATCTCTTTATAATTCTTGAATAATTCTCTCCTTGCTAAGAATAAATTTTTGAAACTTGAATTTTTAGTTGATTGCTTTTTGGGGCGCTTCTCTTTGAATTTTCTAATTTCTCCACTTGCTAGTATTTAAAAAAAATTCCCTCTTTTATTTTCTTGCTATGTTATAATAAGATCAAATCCTTCAACTATACGTGATTGTATTTGGCGTAAAGATTTAAAATTGATTTAACGACTACGTTTCAATAAGGGGGAAACAAAAAATATTGGTTATAGGTTTCAAATTGATTGCAAGGGTCATAATTCAACTTCTGGTGGCTTAGACTAAAATATGAAGTTTAACAAAGAATGCCTAAATTATCTCTTTCTAATGTGAGAATTTTAAAAATTTTGCCTCAAATAAATTTCTAATTTTGTTCTAGAAAAGCCAAGGTTAAATTAATTTAGACCAAAACATACATATCTATCATAATAATTATACATATAGGTGTTTATGATCTTAAAAACAAATGTTCACATCAAGAAATTATATTAAATTAAAAAGTTCAAATTTAAACTTAAACATACTATAATAGAAAAAGAACATAATGTATAACAAGTTATTAGATTATGATAATTTTTAATCTTGCTTTTAATTATCCCAACCATATTGAACTAATAATGAAAAAAGAATAAGCAAAAATTTCCCTTTCCCAACTTAATCTAGCACATTGTCCTCGATGTGTGATATAAAGTATAATTCTCCGAACTTAAAATCATGTTGTAACACAAAGTGTAAGAATTATTGATAGAGATGAACTAAGAATCTCTTACTACCATTATATTAAGGAATACAATGAAAATTTAAGGAATATGATGAATTAGAATCCAATAGCTAAAAGCTGAAAAAGAGAGAAAAGCTAAATAATGAAATTAAAAGAAAACATCTAACATAAACAAACGGTTCAAGATAAAAAAAAAAGAAAAAACACAATCCAGAACTTAAAGATATATAAAAAACTAAAGTTAAAATTAGAAAAATAAAATAAAAATAACAGTACGAAAATAATAACTCAATCTGCAGGAGGTGGTGGAGGAGGAGGTTGCAACATCTAAGTGATCGTTTGGAGCTGAGTATTAATCCTGTATACTGATTTTGCATTGTGTCAAGTCGGGAATCTAAGCTTTCATAAGACATATCTACGCTAGTAAATTGATCAAACATCATTGTTTCCATCCTCTCCATTCGGTTGTCAAACATGTCCATCCTTTAGAGGATGCGAGCTAACACTTCGTCGGTCTCAGCTTGTGCCACTGAGTGTGAAGGACCTGTACCAAAAAAAGTAAAAAAAGTAGGAGGTAAACCTCCTATGTTAACTTCATCACCCTTTTCTTCAGCTTCAGTATCAGCCTCCTTAATCACATCATCTCCAATTTCAGGTTATTCATCAGCCCCGGCCAAATGAAATGTGTCTCCATGTTTAACCACCATTATCATTCTCAACATGACATCAATATCCAAATGGGTGTTTTTACCATTATCAAGCACTGCATAAGGAGATCTTTTCGGGTTAAACACCCTAAAGTATTGCCCAATCCTAGTGACGAAGCTCCCCATTACTATAAAACCCATGTTTTTCTTTACCACCTTCTTCCATCTCAAACCCAACCAATAAATTACATTGAGCCTAATTCTATTCTCAATAGTCCATAAGAAATATAGTTCATTAACTCCTACCACACCATCGTTTTCTTTCCTACCAAAGATTGTGTGGGCAAAAAATCTATGGATATAGCAGTAAGTGGGATTTCTCAGATTAGAGGCTTTAGAACCCTTAGAATTGTATCCACGTAAACTCGTAAATCTTTTCCATGCATCATTTTTGCTAAAACTAGATGGTACACATGAGCTAGTATCTTTAGTGGAGAAACAAAAAATATGATTGAGTTCATTGATAGATAATTCATGCTTCCTCTCACTCAGTTGAAAAGCAATATTAAATTCAACGGTATTCACAGTAGGGTAAATATATGAAGCATAAGTACTCAAAAATTTAAGAGTTAATAGTGCAAATACATAATCCTTCATAGTAATAAAATTTTCCCACCCAATCTATTATAATGGTTCAATCATAGCCTCTCTTAGAATTGCCATACTCAAAGCATGCTCATCAATAAATTTATTTGGCACAATATGTTTTAAAGCAAGAGCATTGTACCTTTCTAGTTGCTCCGGTGTAGAGAGGGAGAATGGAGGTGGTGGAATTTTTTGTGGTTGGGTGGTGGTTGCCCTCCCTCCTCATTGTGGATTTTTCATGAGAATTGGAGAGTTTAAATGTGCTCTAGATAAGGAGGAGGTGGTCCTTTGTCTCTTTAGTGCCATGGGTAAGAGAGAGGTTGGTTGTAGAGAGAGAAAGAGGGGTAATAGTGTTTGAGAGAGAGAACAAGAAAATGAATAAGGTGGAGGTGGGTGGTTATGGAGGTTTAGAGAGAAAGAGCGATGATTTGAAAGAGAAAGGAGAAGAAGATTTTAGGTTTAGATTTAGACAAAACAAGAGGGTGTGCCTTTTAAAAGGGTATTTCACACTTGGGAGCCACAGGCGTGGCTTGTGCCACGGCCTACTCGTGGAGTGTTCTGACCACAGTGCACTTGTTGTTGGGTGTGCCACGGGCGTAGCTTGTACCACACCTTGCTCGTGGAGTGTTCTAAGTGTTGCACTTTTATACTGGCCGTGCCACTGGCATGGTGGTTGCCATGGCCTGGCTGTGGCTCTTATGGGAAAGCTTTTTGTGTAGTGCACTTTTGCTAAAGGCATGGCCCATACCATGGCCAGCCTGTGTAGTCTCCTGGAAGTCTTGTGGAAATCACTTGGATTCCATGGCCTTGGCATTTTACAAGGCCAAGCCGTGGAGTCCTCTGTACATCACTTTTACGTCTTTCTTTCGGCGCTTCAAGGCCGCGGCCATGGCATTTTATGTGGCTAGACCGTGGACTCCTCTGAGTCTCAGTATTGAGTTCTTGTAAAACATAAAAAAAACTTCATGGTTGGTGAATAAAAATATACCAAATCAACAGTAAAATTTAGACAAAAATATATTTTAAATTAAGTAAAAAGAATAAATAAATTAAAGCTGAAATAAAATATGGGTGCTCTCCCACAAGTGCTTTTATTTAACGTCGTTAAGCTCGACTCACTACCCCTTTTTCAGGTGAGACTCATTACGATTTTTACTGGATCAAAAACTTCATTTAGATAAACCTTCAGTCTTTAAGCATTAACTTTGAAGCTTCGATTTTCGTTAATAATTTCAACCGTTCCATATAGAAAAATTTCTTTGATGGTGAACAGTCTGGACCACCAAGAATGCAATTTACCTGAAAAGAGACAAAGTCTAGAGTTATAGAGTAATACCTGTTGGCTGATTTTTAGATTCCTCAAGATAATATGCTTATCATGCCACTTTTTAGTTCGATCCTTATAATTTTAGCATTTTTATAAGCATTCAATCTCATTTCATTCATCAAATTCAGTTGAAGCAGGCTCCTTTCTCCCACCTCCTTGGCATTGAAATTAAGGATTTGGATTGCCCAATATGCTTTATGTTCCAACTCGATAAGTAGATGACATGTCTTACCATAGGCCATTCGATATGGAGACATACCAATTGGTGTTTTGAATGCAATTCTATAAGCCCAAAGTGCATCATCAAGCTTCTTGGACCAATCCTTCCTTGATTAACCAATCGTAGTCTCCAAAATCTTCTTAATCTCTCTATTTGTTATTTCTACTTGTCCACTTATTTATGGATGTATGGAGTACTTACATGATATGTAACACCATATTTTATAAGGGAATCTGGATACTGATTGCAAAAATGCTTACCTTTATCCGTGATAATTGCCTTTGGAGTACCATGACATGTGAAGACGTATTGCTTGATGAAATTCATCACGCTCTTAGCATCATTATTGGTAAGAGCAACGGCTTCTGCCTATTTGAAAACATAATCCACCGCTACTAGAATGTATTGGTTGGAATAAGAAGATGGGAATGGTCCCATGAAATCTAGGCCCCAAACAACAAAGATCTCCACTTCAAGAATGTTGTTTAATGGCATCTCATGTCTCTTGGAGATTTTTCCTAACATTTAGCAACGATCATAAAGATGAACAAAGTTAAAAACATATTTAAATAAGTTAAGCCAGTACAAACCGCTTTCTAATACGCGTGCCGCCATCTTGTTTCCACCAAAGTGTCCTTCACATTCTAAAGAATGACAAAAATGAAGAGCACTCTCCATCTCTTCCTCTGGCACATATCTTCTAAAAAGTTGGTCATTACAATACTTAAACAAGAAAGACTCCTCCTAATAATAAAATTTAACATCATGAAGGAATTTTTTCTTTTGTTGATAAGAAAGATTAGGAGTAATCTTGCAAGCAAGGTAATTAACTATGTATGTATACAATGTGTAACATCCGCACCAATTGAGGAGCTAGCTTGAGATGTTAGCTTATGTTAGGTAAATCCCACATCGGCTAAGCATAAGGTGTAAGTGAAGTACATAAGAATGAGCAACCCTTAGACTAGCAAGAGGCCTTTTGGGCTATTGAGTGGGTTCTAGCCCAAGAATAAAGTTGTGCAGGCCTGAGTGGGTTCAGCCCAAAGCGGACAATATCTTGTTAGGCATGGGCTATTACTAACTTGGTATCAGAGCCAAGCCTTGTCCCTTTGGATGGTGGTAGGGCAAACCTCAGCAAGGACGCTGAGTCCCTAAGGGAGGGTGAAGCGTAACATCCACACTACTTGAGGTGCTAGCTTGAGATGTTAACTTACCTTAGACGAATCCGACATTGGCTAAGCACAAGGTATAAGTGAACTAAATAAGAATGGGCAACCCTTAGACTAGCAAGAGGCCTTTTGGGCTATTGAGTGGATTCTAGCACCATAGGACCTGCATATTTGTTAGAAGAAAAAGATGCTCTTAGGGGAAGTCTTCACTAATTTAGACCTATTCTTGTTTTTCTTCTCCCAACTGAAGCCTTGACAAGTGATCAGCCACAAGATTTTCTATTCCTTTCTTGTCATGAATCTCTAATCAAATTCCTGCAAAAGAAGAACCCAATGAATTAGTCTAGGTTTTGCATCTTTCTTTTTTAACAAATATTTAATGGCTGAATGATTAGTATAAACTATTGTTTTAGCTCTAATCAAATATGCTCTAAATTTATGAAAAGCATAAATAATAGCAAGAAGCTCTTTTTTAGTGGTGGTATAATTGAGTTGTGTATCATTTAATGTACAACTAGCATAATAAATGACATGCAAATTCTTTTGCCTTTTTTTCCCAAGAACAACTCCTATAGCATGATCACTAGCATCGCACATAAGCTCAAAAAGTAGGCTCCAGTCCGGTGTAGCAATTATACAAGCTAAAATCAATTCCTTTTTCAACCTGTTGAAAGCATTCAAACACTCTTTGTTAAAATCGAAAGAAACATCTTTAACCAACAAGATTTTCTATTCCTTTCTTATCATGAATCTCTAATCAAATTCCTATAAAAGAAGAACCCTGACTGCAATTTTCGCAAGTGCACGAAATTGCAACAAGTAATAAAGAGTGAGTGGAGTATCGTCTCACGAAGATTGTATACCAAATACCAAAATCATTTTAATGTATTATTATTTAAACGATAATAAAAGTGGGTATTTGTAAAAGTAAGTAAAATAAAATAAAATAGTAGAAAAGAATTCAAATAAGACTAATTGATGAAAAGAAATCAAGGTTTAAAAACTACTAGGGATATTGACTTCACTTAACTCTACCCAATTTATTTTATTAGTTTGTTAATCAATTTTAATTGTTCAAGTAGGGGAAACAACCCTAAAGTCACTAACAAGCTCTCCCGATGTATTGTTAGCTATTTTAATCCCATTAATTACCTATCTCCCAATA
>CANUEX010000426.1:0-11163 GCA_948099535.1 Jatropha multifida
AATAATAAGGTTAGTGAATTATTAGAAGATTAGTCAAAAAAATAAAATAAGGATTATTAGAATAATATTCTTAAGGGAGTCAGTAACTAATTATATTTCCTTATTATATGTGTTTCTTAGATCGACCAAGTTCCTCTACTGCTCCTCCGAATCAGAACCCAGGACAGATCTGAGTATTATTCTGCGGTCACTGTGAGTAATAATAAATGGTGCACACCATCCTGCATACATGCATTTCATATGCATACTATATATTCTTCATATTATTTAAATAATCATGAATCATTTCTTATTGCTATATTAATATTTTTCATTTTCCAAATATAATATCTCAGTTCCATAATCTCAGTAATTTATATATAATATTTTAGTTCTCTAAATTTATATAATTTTCGCCCTTGATTACATTCATATATTGCATTTATTGTATTGAATATATTTATGAATAATTGTAATATGAAATAATATGCTTTTGTATCTGGGTGGAAATTAGGACGACGTGTGTCACTATGGGTCAGTGGGCCAAGTATGAGGGATCGGCTCCCTAGTATATATATATTATTATTATGGAATTGGCCTGGGGCCAATAGGTGGATTTGTGACTTCACTAACTAATTTCCACATGTTGTGAATATTTGAATGTGTTTTGTTTGAAGATGCTGTTGTATGATACGTGCCTGAGAAGTATGCCATTTAGTACATTGTGAAAGCATACTGCTTGAATGTGTGAGTTTGCATTATTTATTATTATTCACTGAGTTTAGTGAAACTCACCCCCTTCCATAAATATTTTTCAAGAAATAAGAGTACTGTTGGTCTATAAGATTCTGCTTCCTTCTTCGCAGAGGATTGATCATGTTAGTATAAACTCTCTGTTAATATTTGGAATACTCCGCACATTTTATTTAACTTCGCAGTTAGGATGTTTAAATAAATACTGGCTTGTAAAATAATTATCATGTGATTATAAATAAATCGTGGAGTGTTTTATGACTATTTGGAGACTGTATGATAGGAATAGTTTGATCATATTATGACAAATACATATTTGTATGAGAATATATTTTTATTATATGGATATGGGCCCGAGCTGCGAATAGTAATTAATACTAAGGCTGGATCAGAACTGTTAAGTCTGACTATTGAATGAATAATGTCATAATATGGGCTTACTATTCCGATAGTCAAATGATAATAGGAATGGAAATTGATAGTTTAGGCTTACTACGGGCCTCGGGGGCCTTAAGCTTACCTAGGTCCTAGTGCCAGTCCAGCCCACGGTTCTGGGTCGTGACAGTTAGATGTTCTTCTTTATCTCCAGCAATGGGGGTTATCATCATCGAGTTTGTTGTGGGCAAAAATTGAGCATTTATGCATATCATCTTCTTAAAATGCAGCGTCATGTACTTCATTAAGAGCTATAAAAGATTGAGGTAGTTCCACTGCTGGTCTAGATTTCACTTTAGTTATGGATAACCAATCACTCTTTTCTCGTCTCAATGATGGACAAGGAATGAAATATACTTCTGCAGCTTGCATTGTTAGTACAAACGGTTCATACGTCTTAAATCTTCTTCTTTGATTTATATCCACTAGGTTATACCTTGCATGAACCTTTCTTCCCACATTTGGTGTTGGGTTAAACCATTCATAGTGGAACAATATTATTCTCTTGATGAGTGGTGTCGGATACTCCAATTCAAGAACTTCTAGTAACCTACCATAGTAATCACTTAACATATCACAATAGTTTGTACCCTTTATGCATATGCCACTATTTGTAGTTATTTTGTTAGACCCACGAGCCTCTATGTAGAATTTGTACTCATTGACAAAGTAGCCTATATACACTTACATTGCATATGGAGGGCCTTTTGCGAGATCTTTGATGAATTAATTAGATACTGAGATTTTTGAATTATGAACCTAACATATAGAAAATGGATTTTAGTGATAGTACTTTGTATGATATATGAGCATAAAAGTATTTAGGTACCACTCACATATAAGTTGAACCAACTAGGAAAGTCTTCCTCTAGTTTGGTATCTACCTCATTCTCAGTAATATAAGGCATAACTTTCCTTAGCTTTACTACATATAGGCTTCAAAAGAAAAATAAATTTTGAGTGTAATGGCAATCACATCCCTAATTGAATGAAGAAATACCAAATGAAAATTGTGGTAATTAAGGAACTCACCCAATGAACAGTGAAATTTCTCTGCAGTTCAATAGATATATAACTGAGCAGCATGTATTTCTTGATTTGTCAATCTTCTTTTTTTTTATTGACCTATTGGCTGACCAGGATGGGTGAATATAGATAGATTTCCTTCGAACTCTTCCCCCTCCACTGGTCCACCATCATCATTATGTGGTACTCTTTGATGCCTAGTGTATACATGTGTCTCAAAGTAATACACACAAAAGGATGATGCTTTTGCAACAAGATAGGCATTAGCAATTGACCTTTCCACTTTTGCTTTGCAAATTCTTTTTTAAATATCTGTTATACCTATGACATTCAGACCAATGAATGATAATAAAAAAATTTTTTGAATTTGCCCTAACATTTAAATAAGATAACTGTCTAGTGTTTTACCTTTCAAATGGATATATCCAATGGTATTGCACAAAGCCTGCTACTCGGGCTTCACAAGCAAGATGAACTGGTAGATGTTCCATTGACTCGAAGAAGCTAGGAGGAAATATATGCTCAAGTTTATATAGAATGACTCGAATTTCCCTATGAGGATATATCATATCTTTCTTTGGCAAGACAATACTTTTCATAATTCTTTGAAAAAATTGCTAAATTCTGTCAATGCTTCCTAGACTTTGGTAGGCAACAACTCATGAAAAGCAATGGGCAACAACCTTTACTTAAAACATGACAGTCATGAATTTTCATCCGCAATAACTTATGCTTATTCATGTCAACGCATTACGCCATGTTTGATACATATCCATCAGGGAATCTAATTGCCTTCACCCATTCATACAAAACTTATTTTTCAGGTAAATCTAATGAGTAAAAAGCTTTTGGAAACTTCCCCGTTTATGCGTTCATTTCCAACTTAGGTCGACGAGACATATCTCTCATATCTTTTATAGCCTTCACATTGTCCTTTGTTTTCCCCTCTATATTTAAAATTGTATTGAAAAAATTCTCAAAAAAGTTCTTTTCAATATGCATCACATCAAGGTTGTATCAAATTAAAAGGGTATTGTAACGGCCCCTTATCGATCTCATAGGACCAGTACAGGAGGTGTCACATTCTGTGCCGGAGGCACGTACAGACTTACTTATTAGTATAGAACTGGTACCAATGAAAAAATAATATAGTAATTAAATGCTCATTTTACAAATCTTTTAAAAGAGTATAGCGGAAGTCTTAGTAACTCAAAACTTGCCTAAACAGTTCGGTTATAAAATTTGAGGAAAATTTAAAATTTTCAAAGCAGTAGTGATAACCCATTAAACAGTTCTGAAATACTTTAGGCAATTCCTAGAGAAAATAACTAGAATGTCCTTTGAAAATACCATTTAGGAAACGATTAAACCTGTTATTAAAATATTCCAAAATAGCAATGAAATTCCTAAAAATCCTTTATAACATTTAATATTCCATTACAATAAAATGCATTCTCAAAGAAACCATTCTCAAATCCAACATTTATACATCCAAAAATGTCAAAAGTTCAATCTTTAAAATCAAAGACCAAGTCCCTGTAGAACAAATCCAAATCCTTATAGAGTTCAAGAAATGAAATCAAATGTATCGAAATAAATAAGCTCCAAGCCCCACATAGCGAACCAATGCTCTCTTTATTCCGAATCTAACACATGCCATGAGTCTGTAGTATAGACTCACATTCTAGTATGGAAGTAGAAGATCTTCTCTCTAGACACATGTACTCGAGATCTACAGTAAAAAAATCTTCAACCTACGCGAGTTTAAAAAATATTGCGCTGAGTATAAAACTCAGTGGTACTTAACAATATATATATGCATCACATAGCAAACAGGTATGGTTCATTGAAACCATACACAATATCAGTATATAGATGCAACATTTACTACAATAGTGCACAAAGGCAACTTATTTCTCATATGATCATGCAATATCATTTATAATCAAGACATGCATGGCAAAAGAGCATATCACAATGTAAATATCTATACCATGCCGTAAGTATACATGTTGCCTGCAATAGCACTTTCTCACAGTACGAGTGGATATGTTCACATTTCACTCCATGTTTCTAGACCAAAACACACAATCAATTCATATACCGGTTTACTTGCATTATAGAAAATCACTTCAATCAATATATATAAGAGCAAACTCATATAGGTGTTTATTCACGTAGCAAGCAGTTAAGAAATCTTAAGGGTGCTATTCAAAACTTAATATAAGGTATAGATACATTCAAGTATTAATGATCATATTTCAAGTGTACACTTCATTAAAACGTCATTAAACTCAAATCTGAGATCTTAGGCACATAGATCCGATCCCCAAAGTATAAGCAGTCATCTCTAATCTCAAATCTCTTCTTCTTACCCTCTCTAACTAGGCCTTTCCACAAGGCAATAGTCTCATCACCCTGCTGTGCATCTTTAATTTGCTACAGTAGGCTAGGTCTCACCATAAGCTCTGCTACAAGAGCAACATCTCTAGCCATAAATAAGCGTGCATTTATAGCACGAAGAGCAACTAATGCCTTTCTACTGAGTGCATCTGCCACTACATTAGCTTTACCTAGGTGGTAACCAATGGTGAAATCATAGTCCTTAAGTAGCTCTAACCATCTACGCTACCTCAAGTTAAGCCCTCTCTACATAAGCAGATACTTAAGGCTCTTATGATCCATATACAAGTGGCATCTCTCACCATACAAGTAATGCCTCCAAATCTTCAAGGTAAACACAATAGCTGCTAAGTCTAAATCATGGGTAGGGTAGTTCTTCTCATGTGGCTTAAGCTATCGGGAAGCATAAGTAACTACCTTGCCCTCCTGCATAAGCACACAACCCAAACCATTACGCGAAGCATCACTATATACATCATATGCTCTGCCTAGAGCTGGCTGTGTCAAAACCGGAGCCTCAGTAAGCATCTCCTTAAGCCTCTCAAAACTACTCTGGCATCTATCAGTCCACTCAAAATGGACATCCTTACGAAGAAGTCTAGTCAAAGGGGCCGCAATAAGAGAAAACCCCTTAACAAACCGCTTGTAATATCTAGCCAAACCTAAGAAACTATGCATCTTTGTGACATTCTTAGGTGGCTTCCAATTAAGCACTGCCTCAATCTTCTTCGGATCCACTTGGATACCCTCTACAGAAACAATATGCCCTAAGAAGGCAATCTTAGTGAACTAAAACTAACACTTACTGAGCTTAGCATACAACTGTCAGTCCCTCAAAGTCTGCAGGACTATCTGTAGGTGGTGATCATGACCCTCTCCAGTCGAGGAGTACACCAAAATGTCATCAATAAAAACCACCACGAACTGATCCAAATAAGGAAGGGAGATCCGGTTCATCAGATCCATAAACACTGCTAGAGCATTAGTCAACCCAAATGGCATTATTAAAAATTCATAGTGGCCATATTGAGTCCTAAAAGCAGTCTTAGACACATATGACTCTCTAACTCCCAATTGATGATATCCTGATCTCAAATCAATCTTCAAAAATATTATGGCTCCTCTCAACTGGTCAAACAAATCGTCTGTCTGAGGCAATGGATAACGATTCTTCACTGTCACCTTATTAAGCTACCTATAGTCAATGCACAATCTCAAAGTACCATCCTTCTTCTTCACAAACAATACTGGAGCGCTCAAGGGGATACACTAGGTCGAATGAAACCCTTATTGAGTAACTCCTGAATCTGAATCTTCAACTCCCTCAACTTAGTAGGAGCCATCAGATATGGAGCAATGGATATCGGTGTAGTACCCGACATGACCTCGATACTAAAATCAACCTCTCTTGCAGGAGGTAAACCAGGAAAATCCTCATGAAATACATCTGGGAAGTCACATACCGTCGAAATCTCATGGACATTGGGAGATCTCCACTCAGGCTTAAGTACACAGGCTAAGAACGCCTCACAACCATGCTGTATCATCCTCCTAGCAGTACTGGATGAAATGACTTGAGAGAGGTAATCCTTCCTCTCACACACAACTATAATCTCCTCTCTAGACGGAGTCTGAAGCATAATCCTGTTATGTCTACAATCAACAATAACCCCATGTCTAGACAGTCAATCCATGCCCAATATCACATCATATTCCCAGAAAGGCAGCTCTATCAAATCATCCAAAAACACATGCCCATAAATGACAAAAGGGCAATCTCTATACACACGGTCAACTACCACACTCTGACCCAAAGGGACTAGTGACCTCAACACTGTGCTCTAGTGTGTCAGTATGCATATTACCCATTCTACCCATATGTATGCATATCTATGAATGCGTGGAGCTCGTATCAATCAAAGCAAGTACAAAAGTATCAAAGATGGAGAAAGTACCTGCAATGATGTCCGGAGCATCCTGCTCCTCCCTGGTCCTGATAACACAGGCCCTCGCCAGTGCTCTAACCTCCGACCTATCCACTGTCTCAGAAACTGGCCTCTGACTCTTCGTACCTTGTGCCTCACGACAGCCTCTACCTATGCCCCTTTGAACATAGGGAGCTGGCCTCCTAACTTGGTGAATCGACCTAGTAGCTATCAATGGGGAATCTCTAATCATATACTCAGTGGATCCACATATAAAGCAAGCTGTTGTAGCTCTCCAACATGCCCCAACATGTCTCCTGCCACACTAGGTGCAAACCAGTAAATCTGACCATGCAACACCTCCGCCATTAGCAACAGATGTAGTCTGAGGAGCTGATCTCATAAATGTACCCCGACCAATTCTCTGGCCCAGTCTGACTCTCATCTGTGGTCCACCTCTAAACCTCTTGCTACTAGACTGGACCCCTGAAGCTTGTCTAGACATAGCACTTTGAAATCTCTTATATTAACTGCCTTGCTGGGTCCTCTGACCTCTGGCTTGTCTCTCATTTTGGATAATCTCAAGCTCTGAAGCAGCCTTCAGCAAAGAAGCTAATGTGGTGTGGGGTTGGGATGTCAAGTGCATCCTGTACTCATCAAGTAACCCCTTCTGAACCACTTGCACCTATCTTCCTCAGAAGGGATCAACTTAGAGGCGTACCTACTCGACCGTTAAAGACTCCCGCTAATACTTGAAAACAGTCATTCAACCCTGCCTGAGCTCGAGGAACTCTGCTATCCTCTAATCCATGTAAAGCTCCCCACATACTTCTCCCGAAACTGTGTGAGAAAGAAGTCCCAGGTAACATCCTCAGCTCTAGTTGTCTTAACCACTAACTCCCACCATAAATAAGCCTCTTCCTTCAGCAAGGAAGTAGCACATATCAATCTATCCCGGGGAGTACAATGCATCTGCTCTAGGACCCTCTCTGTAGCTCAGAGCCAGAACTCTACTGCGGAAGGATCATCATCCTTCCGACCCATAAAATCCACAGCACCATACGTCCTCGGTCTCTTAATAAGCGCATCCTCCTATTCATCAGGGCTGATAACCCTAGCATATGATCATAGCTTTCACATAACAAAATGGCCAAATAAGCCCAGCATGCTCACATATCGGAATCAATCTCATCATACTACATTTCAATCGTGCATAGTGGAGCCCAAAATAAATCCATTCTTTCACAAATGATCTTATTTCTTATACACAGTTCCTTATCCAAAACATTTATAACTTCATACTTATTATTTCAAAATTACTTAACTTACAACTTGTAAATAATCATTAAGTTCTCTTATGTTCAAAACCAAAATCATACTTTCTTAATACATAAATTTACATAGCTTAAACACTTAAAAGTTAACATTTAGAAGACAAAAACATGCCTTACCCACTAAAAGGAGGTTCAGCCTCTTATTGAAAACAAAGGAGGAATGGTATCCTCCATTAAAAGTCTTAATTCCTAAATCAAAATCACTACTTAAACCATAAAAATCACCACTTGAAACAATTGACTACATAACCCATTTTTACACATTCAAACTTTCTTTAAGTTTTTGAAAAATGCTAAAACATTGGAATCCAAAGTGGAGCTTTAAACCATCATCAAATTGCTTAATAACAAATTCATTTAAGTTAAAATCAAACTTAGAAATCAAAGGAAACCAAGTGCCCTTCACCTACATAGGTTCTTCCACTTCTTCCAAATCCAAGGGAAAATGTTTCCTTTGCAAAATAATCACACTCTCTTAAAAGAATACCATTTCAAAACACATTTACCACCAAAGGAAATCAAAAGCAAAGAAGAAAATCAAAGGCCTTCCCTTTTAGGGAGGTTCGGCCAACAATGGGGAAGAGGAAAGGAGTTGTTCTTCTCCCCATTCAAGCATTTCATTAAGCTTAAAATACATAGAAAATCATGTAAAAGTATTCAAATACTCATTCCCTAACTCAATTCACACAATTCTCAAAATTCCATTCAAAAACCTAAAAATTGAAAACTTAAGAAAATGAAAGAGGAAATGAAATTGTGGTGCACTAACCTTATTGACAAGCTTGAAGGAGCTTATAAAGCTCTACTCTTTAATTTTTTTTCCTTCCCTTTCAGATAGGGCTCACCAACCTCTTTAAGTAGGAAAAATTTACATTAAAATAAAAAATTAACACAAGAGATAGATGGAGGATGATTTAAAGCATCAATTACAAGTCTAAACCTTGAATTCTACTTGTTAAATCACAAATTCTAAAAGTCACAACTTAGTTGCTTCAATGGTAACTCCAATTCCCTTTGCTTCTAATCACCAATTCCCAATTCTTCTACTTCATTCTTAAGGTTTATTTGCTAATCTTGGGTAGTTTAGAGGTAAAGAAAATGAGAGAAAATGGAGGAAGAAGAGAGAGAAGTTGGCATGGAGAAAAGGTGGAGAAGATGAGTGAATAGTGTTGCTTAGGTGGTAACTCTTAAGTAGAAAAGTCAAACTTGACTTCTCTCTTTTATGCCAAATGAAGGGCTATGATCGAGTCTCTAGTATTCTCATCCAATGGCTCTAAATATTTATCAATTAATTCGCCTCTAATTATTATTTAACTCCATCAATTAATTAAATTAATTCCACAAAAATAATTCCTCAATTTTTCCTTAACATACTACACTAAAAATCACTATTCATTAAATGCCTTAATTCTCCAAAAATATTCATGCAATATTTTCTACCCACCTAAATCATGCAAACATGCTCCAAAAATATTAAATAAAATATTAGACACACGTAATTTTTTCGGATTGAAATAATACCAAGTCCCGGACTGATGGTACTATTCACAGACCGGTAAATCACTATTACCAACACTGAAAAAGACACTAAATAATTAGACTGTTACAAGAGCAAACTCATATAGGTTTTTATTCACGTAGCAAGCAGTTAAGTAATCTCAAGGGTGCTATTTGAAACTTAATACAAGGTATATATACATTTAAGTATTAATGATCATATTTCTTCATACTCCAAATGTACACTTCATTAAAATGTCATTAAGACATAAACTACATCAGAATGAATTCAAAATATATTCCATATTAAATAAATTCAGAGCATATCTATTTTTTTAGGATATCATCAGCATATGTACCAAAACAAATGGATTATAGCCTCTACTCTCTATCAGAACATTATTAGTGTCATTGACAAATCATAATACTGTCAATCTCATTGCCAGATCAGAATATCATTGGAACATATATACAAATACAGAAATATTTCAGAACACATACTATTACAGTATGATATCAATCACATTCTTTAATCTTTTTATTTATGGGCATTATTAGTAACTTAGAAGAAACAAAAGTAGAATAGTTATTGAATTCAGAATCAGACTGGCATAATAGCAAACAGAACAGATTAGGCAAAAGTCTACAGAACTGTGGCATAAGCCTATAGAACGTTGGCGCGCATCCGCAACCTAAGTGGGACACTCTGTGTCCAGCATATGATCATGGCTCAAATCCAGTAATCAATAGCACACTTAGTATATCAGTATCAGTATAACCACATTCCTACAACTATTCAACCAAGTACATAATAAGGGCCCATACATTTAGTTACAGTTCTTTACATTGTATCCGAGTCTAATCACAGATAGAATCTCAAAAGTTCAACTATAGCTATAGCATCACAAGCATTCACAGACATACCTGATTGCGTCTTTAACCTCATTATGCACAAAGGAACTCATAGGTCCCCATGTGTCAACAATAATCGCAGCATAATCCAATTCAGATCTCATAGCATGCTTTATTTCATAAACAGATAACTGTATTCTAGTGACTACTCAACCAAAACCACAGTAGGATCCCATTAGTTCTTTTAGGTTGATTTTGTTTAATTCCATTTTCAAGTAATGACAAAAAAATCCAGACATTCATTCTCATGTACATAAAATAAATAGTTCAAGTCACTTGATTAAGGTAGCACTAATCCATATATTTCTTAGTTCAATGTCACTCAAGATAGCAAGCAAGTAAGCGTACCTGGTGCATAGCATTAAGCCTTCCATGACATAATTCCAAATTGGTATTACCAAATCAAATTCACACACTTAGTTCATGGTAGTTCATAGGTCAAGAAAATGAACATTAAAATAGCAAAGTTCGAGTGTGTCTTCTAACATCTTATTATATTATGTAAGTAAGCATACTATCACACACTAAGTTTAGCTCATATCATATGAAAGATCAATCACAACCCTCCTTGTTAATGTTTATTTCATCATGCAATCATACAATACATAACATTAGACTTGAGTAGATCATCAGGATAATCAACTCATCACCATTTAACCAAATTCCTCAATTTGATTTCATAGTCCAATATTAAGCCAAAGTTACCAATTCGTCACATTCAGACTTACATTCAATTCTTAGGTCATATTAACTAGCACATTTGTCACGACCCAAAACCGTGGGCCGGACCGGCACTAGGACCTAGGTAAGCTTAAGGCACCCGAGGCCCGTAGTAAGCCTAAACTATCACACTCCATCCCTATTATCATTAGACTATCGAAATAGTAAGCCCATATTAT